>SNQJ01S0004542.1:282437-300276 GCA_010110895.2 Picea sitchensis
AAACATTTGGTATGTAAACATTTCAATACAAATAGAAATAATAAAAACATTAAAAAACAATGTCGATGCTCAGAACTTTCGGTATGCAAATATTTCAGTAAAAATGTAAAAAAATTTAAAAAAGAGCGTCTAAGCTCAAAACTTTGGATATCTAAACATTTACAACATTGGGAACAACAAAGGTGGCAATAAGACCTCCAATATATTCTCTAATGAGACAATGACATATAAGGTTTTTTTATTATATAAAAAATAATGTTTTTACTTCTATAGTTCGAACAATACAGATGATGCGGAAATTTATAGTTAAAAAACATATCAATATGAAGTCAACAAATTATCAATAACTATAATCCCTTTACACAAGACTAATAACATAGATCTACATATATCAACCACTTTTAATTATAAATTGTATTACAACTTTTAATTAATATAATTGTAGTAGTATACAAATATTTCAAGACAAAGATTATAAAAATATAAAAAAAATTAGTGTCTCATTAATAAAGATCCAACGAACCATATAGGTCAAATATCCCAAAAAAGTGTCTCATCAATAAAGATCCCAACGAACTATATAGGTGAAAGATAGATAAATACATTGATTGCGTAACGTTCCTTACCAACTCCAAAAAGCTATAAATACAAAAGGATACACATGTCTTGTTAGAAAGTTTTGTGTTTTTAATATTTTGTTTTTACTACTTGAACCTTTGTGAATCTATATTTACTACCAACTTTTAACGATCACACTAAAAGCTCTTAACAATTACGCATGATGTTTATATTTTATGTAAGAATTTTTTTTAATAAGTGTAAATTCAATTTTAAATAGAGAGGAGCATATCTTTTACCCTTTTCCGTATGAGATCTTGATTTAATATATATTGTTTAATAAATATTTGATTTAATAAGTGTTTTAAATTTTAGAATTTAATAAATTTATGATTTTTTAAAATTTTAAACTATTATATTAAGGGAAATTAAATTTAAAGATTGTAATCTTTTTTTCATCTTTTCATTTTATGTGATATTGACTTTTAAATTAATATATTTTTTTTTCAATAAAAAATTACTCATTATATTGATATATAATTGTTCTCTTGTTTAATAATACATCTCTAAAGCAAAGCAAAACTAGTTCAAAAAATCAAAGCCAGTAAGCAGGCTGCAAAAAAAACTCCAAAAAGGCAGATATAACTCTATTCCCATATTTTTATAAATCAATATTTATCTTATCTTATAACATTGACCCCATATATCTATATATATAAACTGGTAGGCTAAATGTTGAATTTTTTTTCGAAGATTTTTATCGATTATAAATTCATTATAATTCAATTTTAAATAAAGAGCAGCATATATTTTATCTTTTTCATATTAAATCTTGATTTAATAAATATTATTTAATAAATATTTAATTTAATAAGTGTTTTAGATTTTAGAATTTAATAGATTTGTGATTTTTTCAATTTTAAAATTATTATATTAAAAAAAATTAAATTTAAAGATTGTAACAATTTTCTCATCTTTTCATTTTATTATAATTTTTTTCTATTTTTTCATATATTATATATATATATATATATATATATATATAATCGTAGTTTAAATGTTTAGGATGTTGAGTTCATTAATTTGAATAATAAATTTCTATCTCATTTTTATTTATTTTTTATATTTATTTTTATTTATTATATGTTTAAATTCTTGATAACTCTTTATGTCATCTTAATTCCTAATTTTTAAAGTAACCAGAGTCTTTATCTCATCTTAACTCCTAATTTTTAAATTAACGAGAGTTTTTTTAATTATGTGAATCACATATATTAATTTTAACTTCAATCTTTGAATTCTTGATACCTCTTCATCTCATCTTAACTTCTACTTTTTACTTTTTAAAGTAAGCATCTATTTTTATATTAATGACCTGAATTCATCTTATATTATATATATATGAATGATAAATTTCTATATATATATGAATGATAAATTTCTATCTAGAGTGTTTTTGATAACTATCAAGTCAATTATTTTTTAAAGATTCTTCTTGATATTTTAGTAAATTAGAAATTCTTAATATTTTAATAATCAGAAATTTTGAAAAAAAATTCAAAATGTAATAAATTCAAAATTAAAATAATTTTATATTAATATATATCTATTTTAAATTAAAAAAAATAAAAATAAAAATAAATTAACATTGCGTTTATTCGTTTAAAAAAAATAAAGAGAGGTTTGTACTTTGGATAAACCCAAGCTTACGATGGATCTCTGATTGTTGTAGTTTAATAGTGCCATAAATGCAAAGCAGGTACAACAACGTAAGGTGCATTAACTGTATTGACTAGTTTACCTGCTTGCTTAATTAATCCACCAAACTATTTCAGCAAGGACAAAATCAACCGCCATTCTCTTCTCTAAAATATATGCCATCCCTGCACAAATCCGTCATCCTTTATGCAGCTCGATTGAATCCCTACTTCTGAGAACCCACAAAGCCTCACACCATGAAGCTCTTTCTCGGTATTCAATCAGCGTTGTGGTTTTCTTGGGATGGAATGAAAGGATTTCTTTTGGTTTTGCAAGAATCGATATTCGGTCGAGATCACAATATTTTCGCTGCTTTTGATGAAATTTCTGCAAAAGCTTTATCAGAGATTTCTCTGTTACGTATGGCAGCAAGCCTGATCTTTGTAGTTTGGATTATTCGTCTCATTTGGAAGCAGAAGCACGTGAATGAATGCTATTTGGTAGATTATTGCTGCTTCAAGCCACCAGAAGACAGGAAGATGTACACAGATCTGTGTGAATATTTCGTCAGAAGGCATGAAAATCTAACAAAAGAAGACGTTACATTCCAGCTGAAAGTGCTTCTGAAATCCGGGCTGGGAGAAGAAACCTATGGCCCAGAATTCATGTTCAAGGAAGATTACATTCCATCCATAGCAGAGGGGAGAGCCGAATTCGAAGAATGCTCCCGCCAGATTCTGGACAAGCTCTTCGAAAAACAGGGAATTTTGCCTTCTGATATCGATATACTCATCGTCAACATTTCGTGTTTTGCCCCATCTCCATCGCTTGCAGGCAGCATCATAAACCATTACAAGATGCGAGAAAACGTCAAGGTCTACAACCTTGGAGGGATGGGCTGCAGTGCAACTCTGATCGCCGTGGATATGGCCAAGGATTTGCTCAGAGTTCATGGGAATTCATTGGCGATGATAGTGAGCTCCGACAGCATTTCGCAGAGCTGGTATGCGGGGAACGAGAGATCCATGATGGTAACCAACTGCCTGTTCAGGGCCGGGGGCGCGGCAATTCTGTTGACCAACAAGCCCAGCTACAGGAGATCTGCGAAATTCAAGCTCCTCCACGCGATTCGAACCCACATCGGCTCGAGCCAAGAAGGATATTGTTGCGTTCAGCAGAAGGAAGACGAGGATGGGATTGTTGGGTATTCTCTTAGCAATCGTCTCATAGATTCTGCAACCGAGGCGCTGAAGAAAAACATAACGACCCTGGGACCCAAGGTTCTTCCGCTGTCTGAACAGCTCCTGTACGTCTACAACATCCTGAAGGCGAGGCTCCAGGGCAAGGGATCGAAACTCGGCACACCCAATTTCAAGAAGGCCTTCGAACATTTCTGCATTCATCCTGGGGGCCCTGCGATAGTAGATGGAGTGGGGAAGAGCCTGGGGCTGAGCGATTATGACGTGGAGCCTTCGAGGATGACGCTGCACAGATTTGGGAACACGTCAGCAAGTTGCCTGTGGTACGTGTTATCGTATATGGAAGCCAAGGGTCGGCTCAGGGAAGGAGACCGGGTCTGGATGCTAGGGTTTGGCTCGGGATTCAAATGCAACAGCGGGGTGTGGAAGGTGCTGAGAGATCTGGATCCCTGTGGGGACGACCCCGACGAAAATGGTAATGTGTGGAAGGACTGCATTGACAAATACCCTCTTCCCTCTGTTACCAATCCATTTGAACAACAGTATAGGAAGCGTTTCCGACTGCAGAAATAAGTCAATTTACAATTCTTCATCCTTAATGACTTAATGAGGATGATAAAAAGGATAGATAGGTTGATTGGGTATTGGTCAGAAATATGTTTTATTTTTAATATAATATGTGATTGGTTATGAGGCCAATATAGTTTGTTATTTCAGATTTTATTATATAAATATATATTTATATATAAACCATATTTATATATATTGGTTTATAGTATCTCATTATGAATGATGAAATCCACTTGTTTCATTAGCTTACTTTATGAATGTGCATAATCATGAAATCCACTTGTTTCATTAGTTTACTCTATGAATGTAAGAATGTGTTTATTGGGATTTTATAATTTTTATTGTATTTTAAATATTTGTTTTAGTGTATATTTTAAATTAAATTATTAAAAAGAGTGAGAAGGAGACATTAAGTTGGTTTAATGGTTAAGAACATGTATTTATTCTTAAGAAGTCACAAGTTAGGGTTAGGGTATGTATACTTCAAACTTTACCAATCAAATCAATAACAGGTGTGATGTCCTTTATCTCAAAAATGTCTCAACCTACAATATACTCTTTTTTAGATGGTGTTTAAAAACATCCTTAATATAAATATGTACTCTTTTTGTTGCCAAACTCAACAATCTATGTAAATTACTCAAATCTTCATATTGAATTGATATGTTAGGAGAGATGTGAACTTGGTCTTTCTCTAATTTACCTGAAATTGGCTAGCACTAAGGATAGATAGATCAATTTTATGTTAGTTTATCACATTATTATGTGATTCCGTTCTCTATTCATCTTAATAGTGGATCTATCAAATACATATAAAAAATTATGTACNGGTCTTTCTCTAATTTACCTGAAATTGGCTAGCACTAAGGATAGATAGATCAATTTTATGTTAGTTTATCACATTATTATGTGATTCCGTTCTCTATTCATCTTAATAGTGGATCTATCAAATACATATAAAAAATTATGTACGTCAAAGTTCGATTTTTTTTTAATTTTTTAAAATACAAATACATATAAAAAATTATGTACGTCAAAGTTCGATTTTTTTTTAATTTTTTAAAATACAAAAACTTGAGAAAAAATTTATGCTTCCATAAATATAATACTTCTCGATTTTTGATAAATCAAGGATAAAATGAATCTAGACTACTTCTATTTCATTTTTCTTTTATTTATATATGTGTTTATTAATATATTAAATACACTTAATATTATTATTTTTTTAATATTAGAGGTTTGAACTTGATATAATTGCCATTCGATTTTTATTCCATTTTTATTCATTTATATATAATTAGATATATAAATAAATAATATAAATATAAATATAATAAACCAATTTTTTTTTTTTTAATTTCTATATATCCCCTACATGAATATCATATATCCTATATCCCCTAGCATGAATATCATTAAGGGAAAACCATACATACAACATGCATCCTAGTACATAAAGGTCAACATTGCCCTGCCATATTCACTGCCCTCCACTCCCTCCTAGCGAAGTTATGACTACATTGGTACGTGCCCCAACAACCAAAGCTAAAACACATGCCAGTGTTCCTGATACAAGAACGTGAAATGGGTTATGATCCCTTTTATTCGAGATCCCTCGTGATTTGGGTTATGATTATTATGATTAATCTAAAANTTTTAGATTAATCATAATAATCATAACCCAAATCACGAGGGATCTCGAATAAAAGGGATCATAACCCATTTCACGTTCTTGTATCAGGAACACTGGCATGTGTTTTAGCTTTGGTTGTTGGGGCACGTACCAATGTAGTCATAGCTTCGCTAGGAGGGAGTGGAGCGCAGTGAATATGGCAGGGCAATGTTGACCTTTCTATTATTAATATTAAAAAAAAAATGATGATGTAAATAGCAACTCAATCTATATATAATTATATATATATATATATAATTAATTAATTAATTAATATAATGGTTCATTTATATATATTTGTTTCAAATTGGTTTTTTATGGTAATTTTTATTGAATTTTTTTTTGAAATATTTGAAATTTAAATTTTTATTAAGAGTTAGGAATTGTGTTGGCACGTATCTTTATGCACCCTTTAATCATTAAATTCATAATCTTGTTTTCTAATAATCAATTATGACTTTGAATTTTACCTCTAACAATAATATAGTTTTGAATTAAGATGTAATTATAAAATATTAATGGAATTAATATTGCATAAATATAATACATTCATTAGCTATGAAATTTGAGGATTTAATAAAATTGAAAGCATTGTACAAAAAGATAATATGGTTACTTATCTGTAAATTAATTTTGGTATGCTAAAGTGGTTGTTTAGGAACCATTTACTACTCAATCATAGGAATTAATTATGGATCTCACTTCCAAGCCAAACCATGATACCACTAAGGCAAAGAAAGCTTCTATGAGGCTCTAATCTCACTTAGGTCAACTCATTAGTCTCATAGCATAGTCAATCTACTCACTATGGAATTCTCCAAGCATTCATCCAATGCTCAATCGACGATGGCACTCCTTTCCACTCCCTTACACAACACAAGAAATATCTTATATTTCTCTGCACAATAGTCCCTAAGGGATCTTCTTCCCTTCCAATGGTCTTCAACACAAGGAGAAAGAATCTAAACCACTGGTTTCTTTCTGGAAATAACTTGGAGGAGAAAACACTTGGTTCAAATTGCGCATGAGAAACAATAACAAGGTTGCAAGTTTATGGTGTTTGCTTCAACTATTGTGGACATTCTAGCCAAATTTTTTCCTTGAAAGCATGTCATTTCCTCTCATATTCTTTGTAGCAAGTCCCCAACTTTCACATCCTCTTACTAGCCTCACACCCATGGGATTCTTTTTCCATTTATAGGGACCCAACCATGGTTTTACACGGTGTCCTTCATAAACCAAAAAAGGAAACTGCAATGGGATAATGGAAGAGTGAGTCGTGGGCAATGGTGACTAATGTTTTCCCAAATAATTTGCACAATACACACTTTCCTTGCATGGGTAGAACACCCTCCCCAAGAAGCATGGGGAAATGTCAAAAAAGTACAACTCAAATCAAGGGAGCATTAAATAAAGCTTGGGCAACAAGTTAGCACCTCCAAATATCAAGTGTCAAGGTCAAATCACCATGCATCATCTTTTCTCTTCCCCTCTTTTGGTATCATAGTTCCTATGTTGCTTCGTGGTGGATATTATATTATATATTGGATATTATATACTTTTGCATAACATAAACACACCATGAAAACATAACAACCACACCACAATCTTGGCCCAACACTGGGACTCATGAGCATTCACTAGTCGAGCCTTAGCCTTGCACTTCACACTATGAATCCCTACATACACATTTGCATTATTTACACTCTGGGTCATTTAAATCAATCCACATGGCTCGACTCTCATCACATAGACCACATCATACAATAATACATATTTTAACATATTACATATTAGGGATCAAACTAGGTATTACACAAGCATACAACATAACGAAACATAAATACTCCATTTTCTCATGTAATGGAATTTTCATATTTATTTCTTTTATTTTACTTGTATTTCTCTATCAAATTTTTGTAGGTGGTTATGCTATATTTTGAACTACAATTTCCATTAGACCAAAATCCGCAGGCGTTAGTCTCTGCCACAATCGTCGGAGTTAGAATCCACGAGAGAGGGTTAGCCCATGTCACGAAACTCATGGGAAGCATTGAACCCAATGTCCAACAATCTCCATCCTAACGTATGTCGGACAAGTTTCGAACTCGAGATCTGTCGCTCTAATACCATTTGTTGGACTATGATTGGCGTTAGACCAAAACGTTAGACCAAAACTTGTAAGTGTTAATCTCCCACCACAATTGTCGAAGTTAGGATCCACGAGAGGAGGTTAACCCATGTCGCAAACTCGTGGAAAGCACAAAACCCAATGTTCAATACTATATTGTTGTTTGCTTTAGTTACAAATAATTATATGATGCAGAATATTTATCAATATCATATGGAATTTTGTCAATTATATTATCACTCAACAATGATGCAATTGGCATATGGTCAATTTTTTGAGAAAATCAACCGACTTCAAGAATCCAAACTCTCTTGGGGCAACCTCATTTCATTGTACTTTTGATTGGCAATGGGTGAATCCTTTTTATGCTTTATTAGTCCCTGCCCTTCGGGCTGGCAGGGACTAATAGTAATCGGTTCTCTACTGATCTATTAATCTGGCACTAAAACCAATGCATTTAACCTAAAGTTTTTGCTAATTCTTAAATTTGTGGAATTGTATTTCATATTTTATGGTAAGTTTTCAATTTGACATCTTATTTGGCCTCATATCGAGGCAATCTGAGGCAAATTTAGGATAAAGTTCCACATAGTTTAATTGGTTTGAATGTAAACTTAGTAACTGGGATTCAAGATGAAGTAATACTAACTTTCAAGTAAGCATTATTTCCATAACATTAAATGTTTTCCATGCATAGTCCATAGCTAATACTTTCCATGCATAGTCCATGGAAACGGCTTCACAGGCGTTGTGATCTTCACCAGGTGTTGCTATCTTGGTTGTGATCTTCACCAAGTGTTGCTATCTTGGGCTTCACAGGTGTTGTGGGCTTCACCAGGTGTTGCCACCGATTGATATAATTCTGCTTGCAATACAACCGATTCTTCCTGCAAGATGGTTCTAATTATGCCTGCAAAATTCTTCCTCTCGCATGTTTGCAACCTTCGCTAGCCTGCGTCCTTCCCTCTCCCTTTGTTGGTCTGCATCCTTCCCTTTGCCCACTTTATTGCTCGTTCTAATTATGCCTGCAAAATTCTTCCTCTCGCCTGTTCACTGCCTTTGCTGGCCTGCGTCCTTCCCTCTGGCTACTTTATTGCTAGTAGAAGATGCATGTACTTCCCTTTGGCTACTTTGTTGATGTCTTTCGCCTTACTTTGTAGTTGAATCCTCAACTCTCACGATTTCTGCTTCAGGTGACAATTTTGTCTGAATTGAAACAAAGGGAAGTTAAATCTAAATCTATTTATTTATCCAATAAATCTGTTAAAATAAGATAACATTAAATCTGGTGAAATAAGATGTGAATTTATTTATGCAAAAAAAGTACATTTACTTCTACAAGAAAAAGTCAATAAGTATACTGTTATGGGCAGACATGTAATATGTTTTTACATTTATACTAATTTATTTTCAGAGGGTGGTGTGCATACCACTTTACCATTTTAGAGAAGAGTTCTTTCCCGTCGTAGCATCGAGTGGAGTTGTCTGCTTATCATAGCATAAGGGCATTTGGCCAAGGCGTTTAGTATGTTATGAAGCATGTGATGGGTATTTTTTAGACCCTCGACAACTAGTGATTGGAGTATGCAATTGCAGTCATTTCCACAAGAAACAATGCAGGGCAACTGGTTTTCCTATTGTACTCTCTGTGAAGCAGAGAAGATGAGCTTTAGTGGCCTTGGGATGGATACTTCGATATCCAGATCCTCAACATAAATTAAAATAGCTGCAAAACATGCATTCTATTAGACCCATTTTTTTACTCCATATATTGAGAGCACTGATGAAAATTGAATGCAAATTGAAAAGCTTGAAGCATTAAGGAAGGAATTCAGGGACTGAGTTTCTACTCCATTCTTTGAATCATAAAAATATTAAAGAGACAGCCACAAGGACATTCCTGATATTCTCAAACCGTTGATACACAGAGATACCCAAAATGTAACTCCTCTCAAATCCTCTTCAGAAGGGTAACTCTTCCATGAACTTAGAACCGAACCAATGTTCCTTGTCTGTCGATGAATTTTCTTTCTATTAGCTAGCTTGTTGATCTTGTCTATGATCTTTGATTCTCCTCGTCTGGTTGTATTGTGCAGGATCTGCATTCCGGAAGGCAGATTAGGTTCGACCGTATATATGGTGGTCTTGATTATCTACAGTGCACTTGGACAACCAGAACACCCCTTGATCTCTCTTTTTATTGCTCATTAATCCACACCGATACAACTTAGCTTATGTATTAACTACATTCCTTGCAAACAACTGAACCAGATCTCCATTATAGACAAGTGCTCAGTTGAAGAGTTGTGGGTGCCAGAGAACTAAACTTCTTGTTTCATGTGGCCTAGTAGGCAAGACCATTAGTCATGTGAGGCTTGTTCTTACTGGATGGTTGGAAGAAAGAGATAAATTCCTCATTTCATAAACCTGTCACAATGCATGCATTATATATGATAACGTACCACTAAGAAAGGCTATTTACATGTACTATAGATAGAGCTTGAGTTATCAACTAGCGCTCTCTCCTTCCGAAATTTGTGTCGCTAAATCCATAATAACTTCTAGGTACCCTATATTTTCAATTACCTTAATTAGTATGGGCTTCACCTTAATTAGTTGGTTTGATACTCTCATATGCCCATTCGAAATAATGCTCTATATATGATGATATGATCTCACCTCCATGCATTGGGTTTTCCACCAACTACCGAACCTTTACTTCCGAATGCAACACCACAAGAGCCAGCCACCCGAACCACCACAAGAGCCAACCACCCGATGCCATTACCCGGATCATGAATTTGAAAGGAGCCATTATGAAGGCACTGCCCCTCTCTTTCCTTTCAAACCCACTACACCATGATGAAGAGGCAGGTTGATACTACAGATATGTATTTTGAGGAGGTTGAGTACTTCCCTGAGACCGCCCGAGGTAGGGCATGAGATTGGCTTCTTTCTTTAGAGTGTTGGAAGAAATACAATATGAAGGACACCTATGCTTCAACATGACCTGAGCTTTTCATTTGCTGGAATGGAGGAAAACCTAGAGGCTAAGCAGGTACCAATCCAATTATGATCCTGCTTAGGCAGGCTGATTCTAGGATATGAATATGTCTTTTAGGAGGCTAATATAGGACTGGAGCTGAGACCATCTGAATGAAATAAGGAATTTGATAGGATTCTATCTCAATATTTACTTTACACATTATCGAAGTCTCACTTAGCACTCTTACGCCCAATCTTTCAAATTCTCTATATATTAGATTCTTATTTCACTCCTTCGATGGAATGGATCAGGTTGAAACCAGACCCCGAAAAGAGGCTAGGCATTAGGGTTGTTCTTGCCTTTACTTCCTTACCTGAACTCCACAAGGAGGCAGCCACCCAACCACCACCCTACAAACCATGGAGATTCCAACTCGAAACTAAAACAACAACCTTCTCAGCAGGGACTTGTTGCTCTGCAACCTGCCTTGTTTACATTTACATTGTACAGTTTAATGCGGCTTAGAACTAAAATGGTTCTTTGATAATTATTTCATGTTTTAAAACTACCTTAATTTTTTTTAATGATCGTGCAATTACACCATTGGTAAGTTGAATCTTGAGCCAGATTAAACTAGGTGGTCCAATTGTGTCATATCGTCTATTATATTCAACTAAGTTGTATTTGTAATTACGTAAATAAGTTGTATTTGTAATCACGTAGACTCCTAGAAATGGAGATATGCAAAAGCTCGATGGATAGTGGTAAGGTATTCAATGTTCTTGACATTTGATTCTTTGATTTCCACTTCTATTTTCCATTGATGTCTATGTCTCATGAAGAGAACCTGCACTTCAAAATGATTTTTTTCCACCTACACAAAGTTGTACATTTATTACATAACCGATCCAAAAAACATATGTTACATAACCGATCAAAAAAAATATTAAATAACATATGAAAAACCAAACATGTTATAATTCCCATCTTTGCATTCAAAAACATATTTAAATTTTAATTTACGATCTTTGAATTAACTAAAACTACATAGACAACCAACACAAACAAAGGGAAAAAGGAGGCATTAACCCTTCCCTTTACTTGAATGGAGAGTCATATAATTTGAAATAAGCTTGTCACCTTTTTCTTCTTTTCTATTTAGTTCACCCAACCCTTATTTGTGAATTGGAAACTACCAAGGTCCTTTGTTGGTCTTAATTGGCTCCCACTACTCACACTTTTAGAATGGGTTGGTTTTCTTACTTTTCCATGTGTTCCGTATATTCCTCCTTTTAATGCCCCATAGGGAAGGGATAACAATGGAGGAGACCAACAAATCAATGTTAGATTATCCACTTAAAAAGTCATTATTGCTAAGATTTTCTTTCTTGACTTCACAATCCACATCCTTGGTGGAGTTTGTAATCTCCACTGGAGGGTGATGGTCCTCATCAAATTGTCATTGAGTAGGCTTGCAATTTTTCCACTTTATATTTATTCCCATAAGGTTTCTAAGGATCCTTACTAGTTTCAACATAATGCTTTTGGCATGAAGCAAAACACTATCTACATCTAAATGCAACCCGTTTGTAGTCCAATTTTTCTTCTAAGTTTTATCAAACACCTCAATACCGTAGGTTGTGATATATCTTTGAAGAATTTTAGGGGAGAAGAAATGAAGCTTCCCCATAACATTTCCAATGGAGGGTAGAGAGTCAAGTTCCTAGAACTGCAAAGGAAGGTTGTGAATCCTAAGCCACATTGGATTCGAAGTTAAAGTCTATAAATGGATCAAGGTTAAGATATGATGGTTTCATGGATAAGTCACCCCATTTTAAACACTAAGACTTGGAATGAAGGACATGTTCCCTATCTTTATCAGAGTAATATCCTTTAGGAGTAGGCTAACTCGGGAGCAATATTCCCTCCCGAGTGTCCTTACTCTGGAAGGTCTGACAAGTAGCTTTTCGATGACCCCCCCTTCGTGTTGTGTCACTATCACCCAGACACTGCCAACATACTATAGCGCGAGAGAATTGACGTAGCAATTAAATCAATCTTAATTACCATTAGCCGTCATCGGAGAGACTTGAATTCATTGCAATTAAACTGAGCTACCAACCAAGCCAGTGCAAAAGCAGGAGATCAGACAAGGAAGAAGTGAAACGCAGAAGGGATAAATTTTCCTTGTCTCGTACCTTACCAACTTTGTCGCTACTTTCAGAAGAAGATCCATGCTCATTTCCAGAAACTGATATCACCAGATGAATTGTTGGATGGAAGTCTTGAGTGACTCATGACTATATCACATGTTTCTTGACAAGCAATTAACCGAGAAGGTAACGAAAACTTGGTGTTTATACATATATATTCACAACTTGGTAGATTTGAGGAGCGTCAGTGTACATTAAAGGGTATCGAGTGAATTGATAAGTTTTTTTTTTTTTTTTTAAACACATGCAGTATTAACAATTTATGTGGTAGGCATGCTTATGATGTTTGTCATTATTTAAAAACTTAATATTATGACTCCTCTGCTACTAATTTTACATCGGTAGAGTTTTTACAACAATATGTAAAGTTAAAGAGGTACCAATTTTAGATTCACAGTAGTGCAATGACCCTCGTCGTTACGACTACATGCGACGCAAAGCAAGTGCAATTTTTTTTTTTTTTAAGTGGGAAAGTAACAACGACAACAATTAATCGACACATCTTGACGAAGAACACAACTTACGCAATTCATGCAACATACAACAACGAACAATACACCCACATCGGAAAGCATAAGACTCTGGCAAGGTTATCATTCACATCTATCAATCAGTTGCGCAATGATCCCCTCATCAGGAATCATGCCATCACATGGTGATAAGCGTGACAGTACCCATGGCACAATATAACATATCTAGACTTTTAACCCAAGCAAAATCCCACGTGCTAGGAGACTAAATTATCTGTCAATATATACACGAAGACTATACCCAAGCACCCAATCAATAAGACAACAAGACGCAATGTGACATCATTCAAATTTAAATTGCGCAACTAACTGAAGGATTTATTGTTTTCCTACAAGACAATCATATGTGGTGTAACAACTATGACCAACCACCATTTACAATTCAACTTAAGGCACAAGGCACATAGTAACCAATTAATTGTCTAACTATTAATCAATTTAGATAATAAAACTGTTAAATCCTCAACCATTAATCTTGCGCAATCCATTAAACTATTACACAAATAAACCATAAACCATTAGTTGTTAAACCATTATGACTAAGTGCAAATGAGTGAACTATTACCATTGCAATTAATCAATTAATCTATTACTATTGCAATTAATCTATTACCATTGCAACAATTAATCTATTAAGAAAAAATTAAAAACTGATATATAAGACTCATAAATAAACAATTTCTATATAAAAACAATTAATCTATTGTTGCAAAAGTCAAAGGTTGATATGTCAAACAATTGATATATAAAAAAAAAAAAAATATTGTTGCAAAAGTTAAAAGGCAGATAAATAAAAACTTGAATGGGTTGATGGTTGTTTTAATCACCGTTGTCAACACAACACCAGTTTAAGCAGTAATAAATCTGTTGCCTAATATTCAAGGCAACAAATGCTCCATTACAGTAGAATCCAAACAGGGAAACCGCCACAAGAAAGGTAAAATTCAATAGCCTAAATACCACTGGCATCGTGGCTATAAAGCGGCTATTAAAATACGAATATTTAATTTGTTCCTGCCAATCCTTTGAAAAAATCAATACTGTCCATGGATGGGAACAACGAAAAGAACAGTTTGCAGCAACACAATTCCATTTTGAAATAGTTTACAATGTCTTATGTCTGTCGGGGATGCAACGCTATAAACTCAATTTATCAGAGCACACTGAAATGTACATTACGAATTTGATGGTATCCTGGTTTTGAAGCACCTAACTAAAGAACTACAAGATGAACTCGTGGAGAATATCAATTTGGGTAGATAAAGGATTGGCATAAGTATGTTTGGAACAACCTTTGACAGATGAATATGCTTGCGGTGTGCCACTTAGATAGTGTGATAAAGAAAACATGAAATTATGTGTTTAAAAACGGCCATTGAATCAATTCTTATCAGCACTTGCCTAAGCTTATCCACTATAGCTCTCTTTTTGGTTCTTCCCTCAATACATTGATCCTTCCGTCTCCTATTTACTTTGATGTGAAAATTAATTAGGTAATTTAAGTAATTGAGAATTCACCAGGGTTCTTCAACCCAAGTTTACCCGAGTTTGAAAATCCTACTTACGAACAATCGCGGAATGGAGTTATTCAACAACTAGCTACTTGAGAGTGAGAAATTACATCTTTGAAAAGAAGAGGTTAACAAGTTTAGAACAGATAATAGAATTCAATAAAATAATTCCTTGAATTAATCATATTTTCCACGGAGACTGAGTACTTATAGGATTCAATCAACAAGCCCAATAGAAACGTCGAGCGTGTCTAGAAGAGGATAATTTTTTTTGGTGGACCAACAATAGTAAACCTGCCATTTTCGTTCTCTAAATCTGGCTTCTGGTTCTGAAGGTTGAAAGGCTTGGGGTGCTCAGGTGCAAACATGGATCTTGCTGAAAATCCCTGTTTCCTCATCATTTCTCTAATCTGTTCTTCACTTGCGTGGATTATGACTCCGCTTTTGTGTCCACCGAAATTACGTAAATTGAAATGGAATAAAAATATCTAGTAGAGGTAAACGAGACGTTTAGAACAGTCACATGGATTATAACGCCACACAATACACCTTAGGCCATTCGCGATTTACATAATTTTCGCCAGAATAGGTAACATTCGGGATGAGTTAACTAGGTTATCAAACATTTCAACAATCAATGCATTCACATAAGGGAAACACAATACACTCGCAACTCCCCTCATCAGTAAATAAAGGTGATGCAACAATTCACACAGTAATAAAAAGCACCGCAGAAAAAAATGCAGAATAAGGAAAACGCAGTTGCGGGTCGCAGAGGAGATAGAACGTTTGGTGAACTGGAGAGACATCCCCAAAATCATTGTGTGGAAGCATGAGTTGCAGAGAATAAATCACAATAATCACAGAGGCTAAGGAGGGAATAAACGCCCAGGAGAGAATTCCTTGCTAGGCAGAGAATGATCCTACAGTTATTATCCATGGACAGGAAAGTAGGACATTTGAATCTAAATATTTAACATTGGAGTTAAAGACAGTTGATTTGGCTCCTAGCCAACTGCTCAGGCACGAACTAATAACTTAAAGGATAAAGGAACCGAAGATAAAAACACAATTTCTCCTTGTATATTAAAAAAAAAAAAAAACATAAAGAAGTCATTTACATTCAAAGTTTGGGTTCTCCACTGGAAATCAAATCAAAGTATAGTGAGCATAAGGATGGGATAACTTTGAATTCTCTGTTCATAAAATGCAGGGCTCTTCAAGAAAAAATTCGCTAAAATATAAATGAAAACTCTGGATAGTATTACGCTGAATAAAACTTAAACTTTAACACAATAGAAGTACCTTAACTGAAGGCGCATGAACATAATTTAACTACCCTTCAACCAAATTTCACAAACGTAAATTGCCAGGACAAAAAATTAACTAATTGTTTAACATAGTGATGCACACGTACTTTTGACGTTAGAGAGATGCATATACCGGAAATTTAACTACCATTCAATACAAATATACACATGTGTACCATAGCCAAATGTGAATGCTCCGAAGGCGTTTTCTGATGCGTGCTTCGTCCATCTCCCTCTTGCCAACCGGTGTGACCTCACCAATACCTCCTATCCAACGCTGGGGGTAATCTTCTTCCTCCTGAGCCGCAAAGAGGCCACACACACAATACCAGAGAATGCGAGCACCCAACTCGCTTCGCAAGTTCGAGCTACCACTCGTTACCTGAGCTAGGTATCCTAACTCCCACAAGTGAAAACTCAGTCAAGATAAAATTTCAGTAGCGTAATGTTATGCAAGCCAGATGTGATCCATACTCCTCCTCCACCATCCATTTTATAGAGTTTCTTAGTCATTAGTTTCCCAAACCCTCATTAGATTCATTTTTCATTTATTTAATTAGGAAAAACCTCCCCCGTACATATGTCGCTTGATCCCCTAGTTGCACCAGAAAATCAATTTATTAATTAATTAAATATTCATATTTCCTTGACCCAACTAAAAGTGTTTCTAAAACTGTTCCTCGGTGTCCCAATATTCCCTTACAATTCTTAAATGACTTACGCCTTACTTAATTCCTAGTTGAGTTCATAAATATAAAGTCTCAAAGGCTAGATTTCTTACTAAGTTGGACATTCCCCTTTTTCTTTAAGTTTCCCCTTTTCTTTAAGTTTCCTTTTCTTTTAAGTTTTCTCCTTTTTCCTTTTTAACTAAAAATCAATTTAGCAAGTGTAGATAAAAACAACCATTTACTCTTTTAATAAATTAAATCCTCCATTATAATTTTTACTTTAATAATTAAAGTTTGAATTTCTTACCCCCCTTCTTGTTACATGGTTATTTAATTTTTCTTTATCCACATGTTCTACTTAGACCTAGGTTTTAATTTTACTAGGCTGGGCGACAATTTTTAAGGGAACTTTTGGTTATTTAAACTTTACTTGTACCATCATCTATTTTAAGGTCTACCAGGTCCTAAGGAGACATATTTTTCTAGGCACTAGGTTTATTAACTTATCATAGTTAAAATCGCAACGTGCCCTTTAAGACGCACTACATGCTCCAAGAGTGCCACTCATCTCTTTTCGTTTTCTTTTCGTGACGTGCCCTTCAAAACTGTAACACACCCACCATTTGGAACACACCCACTACCATAATAATCAAAAAAATTTGGGATTAATCTCCCTTTCATGAGAAGTCTCCATAACTTCGCATTAGCGAAATGCCAATCTCCGGTTCTATATCGGGATATCGCGACTCGGGAGTTCGCGATTCACGCAAACACAAATCACATACACCACGAA
>SNQJ01S0004542.1:300286-323731 GCA_010110895.2 Picea sitchensis
CTATTATTTAATTATTTATTTTTAATTTCAACAATTTTATATCACTATTTTTTAAGTTATATATTATAAAATTTATATTAAAATTGTGATAATTATTTTAATTTTATAATGTAGTATATTTTATTTTAAATTTATATAATAGAATTATGTTTTTTTTTTCAAAACATTTATTAATTTCTTATTTAAAAAATATAATTTATAATTTTTTATAAATTTAAAATGGACAAATAATCAAGTTATCAATTCATAGAAATTGAATAACATTAAAAAAATATTCAAATTTCATTTATTTTTTTTAACTAAGAATGAAAGTACTCTTTTAACATGACTCTAATTCCATTTTTTATTAAAAAACCTTTAATAAATAAAACTTAAAAATGAGTACCTATTTGTCTAAAAGTTAACTCTTCCTATCATAATAATATAACATAACTTCTAACATGATTATTATTAAATATTTAAAATATTTTAGGATAATAATATAACATAACTTTTAACATGATTTTTATTAAATATTTAAAATATTTTAATATTTTAGGATAATAATATAACATAACTTTTAACATGATTATTATTAAATATTTAAAATATTTTAGCACAATTTAAATATATTACTATTTTAATTTTTTATAGTTATATTTTCTAATAATTTTTGTAATTATTAATTTAAATTTAAATTATTAATATTGCAAAATCTAAATATAATAAATATTTATGATCTCATGAATCCATTTTTTAATAAAAATACAAATTCAATAATAAAAAAATTAAGATTCCAACAATATTTGAATTAGAATAAAGTTGTAAAAAACTTTCAAATCATATAACATTTAAATTCATATAAACATTTTTAGATTTAAAGTCATCCAATTTTTTTTAGATTTAATCAAACTCACTTAAACTTAAACTTTTATGTTTTGTCAAATCTAACCAGATTTACACCTCATGTCAGCTACAATTGACCAAGTAAAGCAGAAATCCCATTTGATAACTATAATAAGCAAAACCAAAATTAGTTGTGAATGCTTATCGATGAGCCCTATCTTCAATAATGGAAATGATTTTCATTAACTGACTTGTCGCTAACAGGGGTAAGTACCAATAGTTGTATCACACGTTGTAAAATGTATTTTTTTTTGTAAACGTGTATAGTTTCCATAAATGAGCATGGATTTTCTTCTGAAAGTAGCAACAAAGTTGGTAAGGTCTAAGACAAGAAAAATTTATCCCTTCTACAATGCACTTCTTCCTTGTTTGATCTCCCGCTTTTACGCTGGCTTGGTTGGTAGCTCAGTTTAGTTGCAATGAATTTAAGTCTTTCTGGCGACGAAAAATGATAATTAAGCTCGATTTAATTGCTATGTCAATTCTCTCACACTACGAAATACTGGTAACATCTGGGGAATAGTGCCACAACACAAAGGGGGGTCGCCAAAAAGCTACCTACTAAACCTGTTGGAGTAAGGACAATCGAGAGGGAAGATTACTCCCGAGTTAGCCTACTCCATATCCTTTACCTTCTAATAAAAGTAAGACCTTTAAAATAATATCCCTTAAGTAAGACCTTTAATCCCTTACTCTCTAGTTGAAGTAATGTCCCTTACCTTCTAAAGAAGGTAAAACCTTTTATCACCTTACCTTCTAGCTCAAGTACTTTGAGGACCTTTTATCAAAGGGACACATTGTTTTTATGTATATCTTTAGAATTGAGAATTAACAATTTTTTGGTCAAAATGTTTTTGTTGCTGTGTATAGTTTTTTTTATTTAAGTTACGTATCAAAAGTTTATTTTTAAAATCCATGGATTTTGATTATTTCATAGTATGTGTGTTCCTGTTTATTGCTAGAAGAGAGGTGAGGTACTCCTACAACTCATCATGAGAGAGATCTCTATAAATTATGTATATGAGTTACACCAATAAAATAAAAAGGAAAAGAAATGGTGTAGGGTTGAGGCCAAAACAAATACTAGCATAGATCCATCTTAAATATGCATGTTTTAAGTAATGCAAGGTTTACAATTGTTTTTTATCTCTCTTAGTGTTTAATAGATAAGGACTAAGCTGAATATATGTTCTTTTATGTATTGGTTAGGTTTTATCCCAACATGAAGAGCTTGAATTTGTTTAATTAATACAAAATCATAAAATCTAATTAACCCATTTCAACTTTGTTTTCTTCTTGATTAGGTCCTCGTGCTTCAATAATACATGTTACATTTAAGCATTTATTATGTTGTTTTATTATTAGTCCCTGTCGAAGGCCTGGTACTAGAGAAATCGTTTTTGTGTTGAGCACGTTTTTGTTTTTGTGTGGACAAAAAAATTGGTGTTGATTTCCAAAGTTTAACTTTGTTGGGAGCGATCTAATTTTTATTCCTTTGTTCCGATTGATCCTTCAAAACAACATATTATTGTCGCGTCGACGACAAAAATTGAATAGACAATTTAATTGTGCACGTTTAGAAGATGGTTGGAATGGGTGCATGTACGAGTTTCAAAGTTCTAAGACCGTCATGGTTTCCGAAGCTTGCTACTGTGTCAATGGGAAATTGGTGACATTTAAAATCGTGGGCCAGACAATATGCATATATATTTTCTATACAATATATATAATTATTTTAATAAATATACATAACTTATTGTCTTTCAATTGTTCATTAAATTTAGTATGATTCATAAATTTTGAAGGGATTATTGTGTACTGTACGACATGATTCTTTGTGATAGCTTTCATGGATTACAAGGAGTTTTAATTGAATTATTTTGTTCTAATTAATTGATGAATGCCTTGGGTTTGATCACGATATAGTGTGCTATAAGCCAGGAAGGCAAGATTCTTCCTAATGTTATAGGTGTTGCGGTTGGCGACTTGAAAGACATTTGGTTTTTGGGCTTGTACAAATTTATGAGAGTGGGTAAGAAATCTTGTGCATCTAGTATCTTGCTTTTAACTAGTTGGCTGCCATATTAATATATGTAATTTAGACGAGTGTGATTAGTTTCTCTGGTTGTTTTTTGATAGAGTTTGCTTTATGCATAGTACAACTACTTATGTTGTGTTGTTGGTTTTTTCATAAGAAAGTCAAGTCGGCCAAGGGTTGTTACAGAGATTGCGTAGGATGAAAACAATCAAAGGTGAATAGGGAAAGAAGGTGTGTTGTTTTGAGGTTATATTGTTCACTTTGTTTTTGGATTGATTAATTCATTTATCTACCATGTCATATGTTATGGTTCAAAAAGATGGAGTTGTTATGAATTTCCAAGTGTTGCAAGTCGTGAGTTGGAGGAGTTCTAATTTTTGAGTTCTAGAAATCTACGTCATAGTGTAAGAAATCATCTGCATTGTAAGTTATGTACCAAGGAAGATTAGGCCCCTATTCTTCTTTTGCATTTTTAGAATTAAGTTAAGTCGGTTGGGGGATATTTAAGACACTGCATATAGGACAAAGAATCAGAGTTAAGCGGAAACAAAAAAGGTGTGTTGTTGTCGTGTTATATTTTTCTTCTTATTTTGCAGTTGCTTGATGCTATGGAGATAGTGTAGGTATAAAGTTAGGGAGAAATGAATTATTTCGCATGTGTTGTAGAGAAATGTTGTTTTTAGGTTGGAAAGATGAGAATTTTTTAGGTTTTCTAAAGGATTTTTCTATGAACATATGGCCACACTCAGTGTAGCTATGTTTTGCGCACCTCACTAGTTGGAAGAGGAATATCACTATCATATCCAATACTATGTATTTTCAATGGTTATGTAGAGAATTCATGCAAGTCATCGTCGTGTAGTCATGTACCTCTGCATGAAGAATTGTGATAGGGGATGTAATTTGGACGATATCCCACTCATTTTCCAGAGGTTGGTTTTGTCAAATTTGTAAGAAAAGGGAAACGATTAAGAACTACTCCCAGGTGAATGCCATACTTTTTTCAGCATCTCCAATAATTATTGACAGGGCATTTCCCGATTGTAGAAGGAAAGATGCTATGAATTCTCTACACGTGTTGAAAATAGACCAAGTGTTTACTATACAAAGAGTAGATATATGGGCATTGCAAAACCTTCCATCCAACTTCAAAAGTGGCCAACTAAAAACACTTATGACTAGAAAATTTTCCAAAGATAAATATATCACATAGTTGAGATTTCCCCAAGGCTAAGAGCAAGATGTTAATCCGCTAAAATGTCTTTTACACATATATTGGATACCTTTCAAATAAAAATAACCATAATAAAAAACTATTGAGCAATCCATAGATAAGTAGCACATTTTCTTTGCACTGCTTCTAGATGTGTGGTCTTTCCTCCTAAATTAGAGCAAATCAGTTTACCATAAATAAGTGGCATGTTTTGCAAATTACGTCACTTGTCACAATCAAGGATGTGAAACTATTGGAAATGTGGAGGTGCAGAAGTGAAGCAATGTGCGAGAATGACCCGTGCATGTTTTCCGCACAAGGATTAAAAATAGATCATCTTAAATAGACTAAGTATAGCTATGTTGACTGCAGAAGTGACGAGGAATCTAAGCATGACAATGCCAAACCATAAGAAATAATAAATATTTTTGCAAGGGTTGATAGAATGGATTCTCTACACGAGGATTCAAAATAGATTGAGTGATCAATTTTCAAAGAACATGCCCATGAAGGGAATTGCAATATGGCATCAAAAAAAGAATCCTCACAACCTAAAAAAAAGATAGGTATAAAGGCATTCCAACATAAAAAAAATTGAAACATAAATAAATCAGAGAGCTCAAATTTCTTCAAGACCAAGTGCATCATGCATATTTACTAAGGTGTGTTTTCCAGACACATGAAAAACCTCTAGAACAAAAGTGACCGCACTATTGTACTTCCACTTCACCTCAGTTCCAATACCTAGTGTTTCTTTTTAGGTTGTGTATAAGCTTTTGTTGTTGTGATGTTCAGATGCTATTCAGTGGGATATGCTTCGTAGAGTGAATGATTTCTTTATTTTCAGTCCTTGTGTGGGGATTCTACACTTTTGATCTGACATTGACACAGTTGGTTGCCTGGAGACTTGTGCAACTAGCATAGTGATTTCATTAGTGCTTCCACACAGAGGTATGCCACATAGAGAAGGTACTTTGTCTATTTATAACTTGGTCTATATTCAAATATTATGTGGAGAATTGATATGTCTCCTCTTTCCACACTAACACAGTTCTGCATCCCCTCACTTCCAATAGTTCTACATGAGGGATTGTGAAAAGCATCGTAATTTGAAGGATAACTCATTTATTTGCACATTGGCTTACTATGAATTACAAGGAAATGTCAAGGATATAGAAGAAATGTGAAGCAAATATGTTGGTTATCTGTCAATTGTTCGATGATTTTGTTTATGATTTCCCCTATTCAAAATGTAGTTGATATATGTGGAAAATAAAATTTAGCAAATTCACATCCCGTTGTTTGATAATGTGTGCTCCATGCATAGTGTGGTTACTTAGTTTCATTCAAATTTGCATTGGCATTGGTGTAATGTTTAAGCAAAACAATCTTATTTTTTCAACGGTATTGTTGAATCCAATGGTTGAATGAAATATTCTTGATGTGCATCATATATGCGAAATACATTTAGTAGATGTTTATTATTTTTCTTTTTCAGGGGCAGATTAAATTGGCCTAGAGCTATTTTAGAAACTGTATAAATAAAAAAGGAATCAAAGATAAACGAAAAAATAAAATAATCTATGTTGTTTTGAGATGGTCCCCTCCTGGTTGTTCGATTCTATATACATATCTTAAGCATGATCAGTTGAATAACATATACTAAAACATGGAAGATACAATGTCATCGGAGCATTAAAATAACTATGTTCTAGAACTGTACACAAAGATGAAAACATCACTATAAATTAAACAATGGACTATTGTTTTGTACTTTCAAACTAAAATGGATATAAGTCACAGTAAACATTATCATGTTGAATTACATTGACATCCGAAGACATATGTTACATATTTACATACTTTTTACATATTCACATTTTTTTCCTTATTGTTGAACGAAAGCATGTTTTCATATTCTTGTTACAAATTTAGAAAGTTCTTGTTTCTGTGTTGGATCAAGAAATTGTGTTGGACATGGCAAGAAATTGATATAGCAAAGATTCATGTTGTAGAGAAAATAACATATCGACAATTTGCATTGTGTTTGCATCTTTCTACCATCCATCTGCATTCTTATTTGACTTGTTCGATGTACAATACATCGTAACAATCACCAGTGTTTAAAAAGAAAATAGGGAAAAAGGAAACATATAACAAGATTTGGAGAGGTACATTTTTCTAATTTGATATGTATACTATTCATTTTCTTCTCGTTTTTTGTTTTTTAATATTGTACATTTCATGCAATTTTGACATAAGGGTTTATTTGCATGTTCATTGCATTTAGTGCACTGCTTTCACATGAAAATTAAATAGATCAATTGCAAGAGCGAAAGAAGGCACAAGCAATATAGGAGAATAAAATCAAGAACAATGTCCCAAGAGGAGGTATGCATGTAACAATTACGCAACGAACACCATTTTTTTTTGGTAAATTATATGCATATGCAACAATATATATGTATATTGCATAATAGCGTGTATAACCTAAAGTGCATGTTGCATTTGTGGATATCATATCGATGGTGGGTTGAAAATCCAGGGTTTGTCAATATTTGATGTACAAAAATCCAAGTCATTTGCGTATTGAATGTTTCGTGGCGGACTAAACAAGTTGTCATTTAGATGATCCGGGAATTACACGAACCAACTAGCCTTCTGTCATATGTGAATAGATAATGTATTGAAGCAACATTCTCAGACTTGGACTAATTGGATGATAGTGCATTAACGAAGTAATAAACATACACCATTAAAATAGATAATCATTAAATTGGGAAAAAACACATTGTATTGAAAAAAAGAAACAAAGTTTGGATTATTTTATTTTATATGAATGACACATACAAAGGCAGACTAGTACATTCCATAGAACTATGCTATGTACTTTTCTTATTTCAATAATGGTTGCATGGCTTTATGCCATGGGTTCTGTCTTGTTAATATGTGTTTCTCCTATTGTTTGACGTTTATCTTTCAAAGGGAAACAATATTTGGAAACATGATGATCTTATTTATTTATATATGTTAACTCTATCACTTGATGCAATGAGTGTTATAGAGAAATAAGAAGAGAAAGCGAGGAAAATGTTGACATATGGTGAATGATGGTTTATTTTTCTAGATATTGTACCATGTTATAGACTTCTAACTCTAACATTCAATACTTAAAAATCTTCGAATGTTATTATCTTGGTGGTCCTCAACTCAAGCTATACTGGGGCATCAAAAAAATGTTATCTTATATTGTGAGTGGTTTGAATGTGGCTAGGTTGGATACCCACACATTTCTTGAGTAAGTGAAAACCATCTATCTAGGTCGTTGTTGCAGCCCGACACAACTTTCCGAATGAGTAGAGTCATCCCAGAGGTGGAAGCTATATTTGGTGTACATTTGTTTGGGATGACAAAGTCTCTCTACTTGGGCTTCATTTGGATTGGAAAACTGTGTTTGTGCTTCATTTTTCATTCCATAAATCCAAGAAATGGCTATCCGAAGTCCTATAGCTAGAACTTTGTCCAATTACTCGAGCACTTGCAAATGGCAAGGATCGAGTAATTGCTCCAACGGGTAGGCCCATTGTCATCCTCTTGTCTAGTTCAACTTGGTTGATAATGAGGAATAGGAGGACAAATACAATCAATAGAGGGGGTAGTGCGTAAAATCAACTTGTTGGATTCAACAAAGGTGTTGATCCATGGTGGCATGCACAACAAATGTTGGTGAGCTGCATGAACTTCGAATCATAGTTCAAGTAATTGGTTGGCGAGGCTATGGATCTTTCTTATCGACTGTGGGTTGGTCCTCCTTCCCAACTATTTCCTTTTCAGTTTCAACCGACAGAAGAATGAGACAATGGGACTACAGGAAGTTTGCATGAATTATAGGCTGTAATAAATCACACATTTTCTAGGAGAAGCCATGGATGCAGGGACTTTGCGGTCGAACTATGATTCCTGGGATAAATAGAAATTATGGTTGGGTGACTGGTGGAACTACTCAATTGACAACTTGTGGGAACTCTATTCATGGAGAAATGAATATTGACTGCGAATACTATGGCCTTGGAAAGTTGTATAAATAGTTCAAAAGACGACCATAAATTTCCATCGTCATGTTTCTTTTTTCGTGTCGGCTCCATGCACCGGTGTTCTTGTACTAATATGTTGCAATTCAGATCTAGGTTCCTTGCATGGTGTTGGGTCATAACTATCCACCTGCGTCGTACGTGTGTGATTTAGCTGGATCATATTTCTTGATGTGTTGATACTGTGAAACACCCTATATTCCTTATGTCACTTGTGCGAGAGTGTCTTCATTTCCAGTCTCCTATGTGCTTCCCATGACTTCTCCTGTAATCGGATGTGTGCAAATATGTTGACCCATCAAGTTGTCTTCTAAATGGCTAAGTAAAGAGCCTTTTGATGACAAGTTTTTTGAAAGATGGTAACATATTGAGTTAGCACATCATTTGCATGGGGGATGTATGCAACTTCAATACTAGTCATCAATGTATAGTACTTGTCATTTGAAATTCCACAAAGTTAATGTCCATGTCATATTCTTTAAGTTTAGCAAGGAATTTTATTCATCAACCTTTTTTAAATTGTCATTGAAGCAATATTATTACTGGAAAGTGTCCTACATATGATATCTATACAAGAATGTTGTTTTATTTTTCTATCTGCTATACATTTGTTTTTTTTTAAATGTATTTTGATAAACATGAAAGTTATGAATAGTACAATACAGAGGTCAGATTGCTTTAATGCTAAGTGCATAGGGCATATTTACTAACATGTTCTTTTCAGACTTGAGTTAGTTACGAAATACAAGTGTTGTTCCAATCATCAACACCTTCCATTTTTCTTGTATTCTTGCTAGTAAAGTCAATTTTAACCAAGAAAAGGGGACCGTCCTTTTTGTCTCGATACCCTCTTAACTTGCTGAGAAAACTACTCGTCTCCTTTATCTTCATTAAAGTATACTCATGCCCCTTTGATGAAATTGTTTTTTCTTGCAAGTTTGGTTTGGTTTTTGGTTTGACACTCAAAAATTTCTTAGAAACAAGTTCTAGAATATCGAAGGAGTTCCCATGAATTCTTCCAATACATCGAAAAACTTCACATGATCATCTTCAATATGCATCGGTGAACTTCCTTCCAATGTCTTAGTATGCATTGTAAGGATTGGATACTTAATTTTTCCAAGTTCAATGTCGGTGAAGTTGTTCATAAGTCCTCTGATACACTCCGACCACCTTCCTCTTAAGTCCTCCAATATACCATAGACATTCCTCTGACCTCCATCGATACCTAACCATTCAACTAGATCACTTCGCACCAACTCTTATGATACATAGAACTAGTTAACGACACACTTCCAATTATCTTCTCCAGTGCAATCATAGGAGTTACCAATATTCTTGTCAATTCAACCAGAGGAGTTATGAACATCGCCTCCAACTAGCCAAGCTATAACATTGGCACATTTCCTTTGTTTCCCTCTGGTACCATAAAGTTAAAATCAATTGTTATTTGGTTAACATTTTCTTATGATCGGCAGGGACTAGTTGTAAAGCAACTGTTTGCCTTGTTTGAAGTTTTCAAACCCTGGTTCCAATAATGGTGGGTTCCAATAATGTCTCGTCATATCTGTCCACATCACGTGCATGGAAAAAATATGATACAATCCATGGATACGACCATATAGAGAGAGGGGAGAGTATTTGGTAAGCTATCAATCCCGATGAGGAATGGTGAAAGGATTTTGGATTGTTTTTAAGTATGTAGGTCTTAGGTATGATAACTATGAAGACAGTGCCAACATCAACAATAAACAAGCCCTGCAGAAAGGTATTTATCATGTCCTCCTTTTAGGTTTGCGTATGGAGCGGTTTGTTTTTTCGGGTAGGATTCCCTTATCAACAGTACTATCACATCATCAACAATATATCTGCTACGATTCTAGACAATAATGGGTTTTCCCTGTCTTTAGTTTAGTGTTTTGAAGTTTTCAAACTTGAGTACAAATACTAGTTGTTCAGAAGTGCCCATATCACTTATATAGACAAAATTTTGATGATTTTTGTGTATACCACTATATATATGTATAGTCGATGGGACTTGGTAAGCCAACGATCCAAAGAAAGTGGGTTGGTTTTTTTTGTTTGTTAATAAGGTGGTATTCTGTAGAATGGATTTCTATGTATGATAATGATGAATGTCACGTGAGAAACTTTTAAAAATTATAAGTATGTGCATTGTTACGAGGAAAATATCTCTATGGTATGGGGTAAACCACAACATACAGAATGACACACATAAATAAACTCTAATATTAATTATGCTTTATAAATGAAAAGCTAACAAGACAAAATCAAGAGCCTACCTCATCTAGACTTTCAATGAATACCATTGTTGAGCATGCAACTCAAAGCTTTATACATGCAAATTTTCCACAACAACCAATATACACAAACATATGGTGATATATATAATGTTAGAACATAAAATAGCATAATCCATTAACATACATGACAAATACACCCATGGAATAATAATTCAAATATTTGCAAGATATCAATTGGACGAGAAAATAGTATTTCTATTAAAATAATCAACAAAAGTGTATAGATGACAAACTTATGTGTCGGTACATATCGGAACTGAGAAACTAAGTCCCTTCTAGCTGGACCTACACCACTTTAGTCATCCACCAAAGGTAAGCTCATATAAAGGAGACAATGAAGTTCTCCATCAAAGAAGGAAGAGCTTGGGGGATGAACAATGAGTTCAAACTTTAAAGGATAAAGGGATGCAGACTCAATGTGAAGTGAACATTTCTCCAGAAAATCTTTTCTCTCAAAAGTTTAATTCTCTCCTCCTCCATGGCTTGGATATGGCTCAATTTATAACCTTCAAATGGAACTAAAGGGTCGAGTCGGAACGTTTCCAATATATGGAAGGTCAAGGATCATGGATCTCGTGACATGAGATGGAAACCCGACATAATTTTTAATTTTTAATTTTTAGCACCAAACCTGATGTACGCGGGCTATAGTGGAGCAACCTACGTATACGTTTGTTTTCTAACTGGTAGGGCACGTATATGAGGAAAAATGTTATTTTTGGCTCTAGAAGGTAAAAATGAGACTTCAAGTCTGCATAGGGAAATGGAAAGGTCGTCCAAGAAAGTTGCATGGGGTGAGGAAAAATTAACTATAACAGATGCCCCCTAATCTGTGAGGTCATAGGAGTATCTACGATGGTCGAAATACATTATAATTCCCAGAAGTGGAGAAGTGGAGACTCAGCTAGAAGTGCTAGCTACTCATGGGAATATTACAATCCATAATGACTTTGTACATATGGTTGCCAATTTGAATTACACTGCAGATCCATGTGGGAATATACCGAATAGTTGTTCATGGCCATGGATAGGCAATACAAGGTAGACACATGCCATAGGGTGTCATATTCATGAATAAGGCTCAGTGGAAACTAGTCTCAAAATCAATCTGAAGATATTTGTATACAATGAAGTACAATCTGATCTCCCATGATCAATGAAGCCATATAGGTACTGGTCCAAAGACAAAAATAGAATAAGAATGATGCTACTGTAAGTTGGAGGTCTTCTACACTATCCGCCGAAGGTGCAAGTATACATCATGTGAATAGAGGGGTTGATGTCAAACACAATGAGACCTCGTTTGGTTATCAGTCATTAAGGTATACCATTAAAAAACATGAGACAACCCATCGAAAATGAAACTAGGTATCAAGGCACCGAGTACATTCTTACAAGTGTGAATAAGGGTGTTGAGGTCGAACACTTGAAGAATCCATCGATCAAGAGACATTGATGTATTCCCAACTTTTGATGGCAGGAAAACCTGCCACTGATGACTACAAGACTCTAGGTACTCATATGACTATAGGTCTCATTTCCAGAATAGATGAGCCGAAGTTGATGGAAGGAGACCCATTGAAAGGTGAGCATTAAGTCATCTCTCATCATTCAACACGATGTACAAAGTAGTAGCTTGATGATTAGAAGGAGCTCAGATGAATAAGATGTGCATGAACCAACAACCTTGTGTCTTTCACATGCACCAGATGCAAGTAGAGCGCGAAAACGACCCTCTAAATAACAACCAATAAGGAAGACTTCCGACAAAGGAGAGGAAACCACCAATAAGGCTCATGGCATCCAAGACACTACATGAATCTCAATGTGTGTATATATTTGTTTCCGTCGAACACAAGGGAAACCCCCTAGTCAGCGACCAATGATGAGATGTCGATTGTTGGGTTCAAGGTTACCTACCCCTAATGAAAGTAGGACCAGGGTGCATGGTAGGACTACAACTTCATGTGACTCTAAGATACACTAAGGGTATGGCCGACATGTAAAGTCAAGAGTTCTGAGAAATGGCCGACACAGGATTATAAAATTCTTTTGAAAAAGAGCATGAGACATATGGACAAGTCAAGAAACACAAACTTGATGATGAAACTTCATGATGCAGGAGGCATCGAAAAAATCTCCATAGGGACTGGAAGAGTAAATAGTCGGAGGATTAAACTCTAAGTAATGAGCTCAACTTTATAAGGTCATGCTAAACAAAAAATCTGGATGAAAATGGACTCAAAAGTTTGTGCTATGTTCAAAAGAGAAACGAATTATGTCGATACAAGATAATACTATTTTCCCTCTCGTTTGTTGAAAGCAGGCCAAAGTGGAAAGCAAGGTGATTTGGGGGAAAGAAGGCATGCGCGAGGAAAGCGACAACTGGAAGGAAGAACAACACACACGCATGCATGGAAGACCTAATGACATTAGGGTTAGGATTTTGGTAATGTATTGTAATAGATGAAGAGCCAGAAACGTATAAATATAATTACATAGGTCTCATAAAGGATGAGTTTTGAAGAGATGATTGTTGTAGTAAGTTGATAGAGATATAGAGAGGCGAATACAAGGAAGCGAAGGCTATGTAATATTATGATGTATGACCGACTTTTGTAAGTTGTTGAGCTAGAGAGGATTGAGAAGGGTAGGTCTTGAGGGTTATATCGCAAGTTGAGGATCCTGGTGTGATCTAGTCTGTCTCATAATAGATTTTAACCCGACTGCAAAGAGTTGTAAATCACATGACATAGTAGTTTGGAACGACTATAATAAAAGAGCTAAGAGCCAGATCTTTGTGGACGTAGCCCAAGGGGGGTGAACCATGGTAACATATGTGTTATATGATTGAATGCATGTGTGTCTTTATTGTCTTTCAGTAGATATTGATAAGCTAAATGAATGAGTTATTATATTTCCTGCATAAATCGTGATAACAATGTACTGCGATAGTCAGTTACAATAGCACTTTCAGCATACAGTTCTCATAGATTCCACTCAATCCTAGGCTACAAGAACATGAGTATTGTAGCCACCCATTAAGACTATATCGGGTGAGACAGCGCAGTTAACCCTGTGCGCTTTGATGCCTTATGGTTTACCAGGAGGGCCGATAGTTTTAGAAGCTTTGTTGGAACCCCGAACAACCATGAACCTTGGGTCACTCAATATGAACTCAGACAGAATATATCGATAACCAACACCATTTTTTTGTTTTTTAATAGACAAATAAATGCTATGATATAGGGGATGAAACGAGTGTCATGAGTAAGAAACCAGCTCCAAACAGTGGAACATACCTATGCTCAATGCAAGGAAGTGCATGAAGGGCATGGACACTCAGGGGAATGTTTCCTCTTAGGGTACAGGATGTGAAGCTACAAATGATATAAACAAGGGTCTGCTTGGCTAGTGAAGCAAATTGATGAGGTAAGAGGCTTATAAAGAGAAAGTGGGAACCAAAAATAGGCTCAATACTACAAGTAGGAGGATGGAATGCAATTACAACTTAACTCCAAAGAATGTCCTTTTTCATAAATTTAGTCCCTTGGGCCCAAAAAAAGTATAAAATGATATTCAGGAGAAATCTTCTAGCCCATGTTGACTAGAGTGTTCATTTTTCGTAAATAGTCTAATTGGTCCAAAAAAGGGTTAAACTTACACCAGTACACAGTCATGTCGTTTGGACTGAAGAATGCACCAGCAATATTTTCCAGAGTAGTCATTGCTACGTTTAAGGAATTCATCCACCAGTTTCTAGAGGTATACTTGGATGACTGGACAGTATATAGTCTGTTGAAAGACCATGTAGAAGTCTTACGGCTGATGTTAGAAATATGTAGGCAATGCCAGATATAACTAAACATAAAAAAATTAATATTCGGAACACTGTTTGGGATACTATTGGGCCATATAATATGCAAACAAGGTCTACTAGTAGATCCTGCAAAGATTGCAATAATTGTTAACTTGCCACCACCAAAAATAATCCATCATCTAAGAGCGACATTGGGACACACAGGATACTACATAATTTTTATCAAAGGATACGCACAGATTATTGCACCAATGGAAAAATTGTTAAGAAAAGAAACAAAGTTTCATTGGAACAACAATTGTCAACACAGTGTGGATACGCTGAAAGAAAAGATGGTTATCGTGCTAATACTAGTATTTCCATACTAGGAAAAGACATTCCACATACATGTAGAACCATCAGCCATAACACTTGGAGTTATTTTGGCGCAACCAAGAGCAGGGGATTTGGACCACCCCATAGCATTTGTGAGTAGAAAGTTGTCAGAATCGGAACAAAACTATAACACCACAGAGAGAAAAGGCCTAGCTATGGTCTACGCACTACAGAAGTTTAGACATTACTTATTGGGAAAACACTTTAAGATGTTCACAAATCACTCAACCCTTAAATACCTAGTCAACAAGCCAGTGTTGGGGGGGATAATTTGTCAATTGTTACTACTATTTCAAGAATTTTACTTTGAAGTAATAGTCAATCTAGGAAAATTGAATGCAGGACCTAACCACCTATCAAGGGTCACAAATGGGGAATAACCTACGAATTTAGAGGACAACTTCCCGGATGCACAATTATTTTCATTCTAGATCATTGATAAATACTTTGCAGATATTATTCAGTACTTAAGCACAGGTATTGCGCCACAGGAATACAACACTGCACAGAAGAAAAACATGGTAGTATGGGTTGCATACTATCAACTGATCACAGGACACTTATACAAAATGGGCGCAAATAAAATCTTGCGAAGATATGTGTTAGAACATGAAAGACCAAGAGTTTTAAAAAAATCCCATGAGGGAATAGCAGGAGGACATTACGTAGGCAAATCTACCGCACAAAAGGTATTACGCATAGGACTATGGTAGCTGATCATTCATAAATATTCGAAGGAGTACTGCCAGAAATGTGACATCTGTCAAAGGGTTGGTAAACCCAATAGAAGGGACGAGATTCCATTACGACCACAGGTAACATTACAAGCATTCGATAAATGGGCATTAGACTTTGTAGGACTAATCAACCCAACAACAAAAAGAACAGGAGCAAGGTACATTATCACCGCGAAAGAATATTTGACAAGATGGGTGGACGCAACACCAGTGAAGGATTGCAGCACAGAAACAACAACACTCTTCCTATTTGAACAAGTAATCACTAGATTTGGGTGCCCAAGAATTTTTATGAGCGACTAAGGCACACACTTCATTAGCAGCACTATCAATGCTATGACTGAACAATTTGATGTCCATCATCAGAAGAGCACACCATACCACCCACAGGCAAATGGCACAGTAGAATCATTTAACAAAATCCTTGAGAATGAACTAACAAAGATCTGTAATGTCAACAGAGATTATTGGGACCTCAAAATACCAGCACTATTGTGGGCCTATAGGAACACGTGAAAAAATTTGATATGAGACACGCCATTTAAACTGGTATATGGCCAAGAAGCAGTGGTGCCATTAGAATTTTTGGTACCTATTTTTCGCGTAGCGGTAATCACACACATGACGGAATGAGGCGCAGTACATGAGAGACTAAATCATTTGATGACCATGGAGGAAGATTGGATCCTAGAAAGGTTCCACCAACAAGTTAAAAAAAAGGGACAAATATTGGCATGACAGACACATCAATAAGAAAACTTTCAAGGAAGGAGATTTAGTGTTGATGTATGACATCAAATCCATTCAGCACCCAGGAAAGTTTAGAATGCATTGGTTAGGACCGTACAAAGTAAAAACTATCACAGATGGGAGAGTTGTACATTTGAAAGACTTAGCAGTCGTAGAACTCAGAGGGATGATCAACGAGATTCGGTTGAAGATGTACAAGGACAGTCGACCACCCACAACTTGAAAAGTCACCGCACAGTTAAAAAAAACAAAAACAAGTGATATTAAATAGTACCAACAGAAGCACGGTGTGTTGAAAGAAGAAGGAGAACGCACAATTAGGAATACAAACTCGGAAAGGACAAGGCCAATGGCTAGGTCACGATGGAAACAAGCAGGAAAATAAAAGACGACAAAAGTAGTACAAAACGACAAAGTTATGCGGAATTGAATGCCGGAAAGGACCGACGGGATGTCGCATTAATCGCGCCAACAGGAACGGTGAGGGACAGTAATGGAAAGTAAGAAGGAACCATAGGTTCATTAAATCCATAATAAAGGTAGTGTCTTTGACAAGTTTCATATGATGCCCAAACAAAACATGGACAGGGGCACAAACAACTCATTGCAATACTGGAAAAAAAAATAGAGAGCGAGAGCGCATACAGAGCACAAAGGAAAGTTCACAGAGGTCGCAGAAGATATGGAGCACAGGGAGAAATCAACAATCACCACTATGGAAACACCAAAACAAGTAGAGTCGACCCAAACTTCCCAACACTCCATAGTTAGAACCAGAGCACAGGTACAATTGGAGGAAGGTGAACAACAACCACCATAGATTGTCAATATAAACAAAATCCCCTCACCATATACGACACTGATAAATCGCACAACCATGGTATAAGAAATCCAACAGCCAACACCTGAGGGCATGAATGTGGATGTGTCAGGAGAAGCACAGGAGCAACAGAACTAGGGAACATGAAACCTAAAGGAGGCGCAACCAGATAACCCTGAAGGAGCTCCAAGAGTCAATGGGATGGCTACAAATCTGGCAACAACAGTCGAGCCAAATGAATCTCAAACAACTGTGTCAGACCACCCACCGAAAGGAATAGTGGAAGATGTCACGGGCTAGCCAGAATCTTTTTTCAAAGTACGACCGATGGAGGTTGGAACCTCGAGCCAACCACTACCAAAGAAAGACAAGGAACAAGTACCTAGGTCACCACGCAAGAAACCCGTCATAGCCCTTGTTTTTCCACGTATACCAGATGGGGTATGGGTGAAATCAAACTTGTTGGGTCATGTCGAGAAGCTAAAATAATCGGACCACGATGTAACAGACACATACAAGTTCCTAGAGTTCACAAAGAAAGTATACTTACAGATTGTGGGTGTGAATGCAGCTGGGGAACTGATTGATCAGCCAGTCCAGTGGGCAACAGGATTGGAGAAAATGGGGATTTTAGGTCTGCTAGATCTACCACACTTTGGAAAAGGATAGTACACAAACAGTTACGTCAAACAATTGATGGAAGTCACACATGGCGGGGATATATGGTTGGAAATCTTGTCTTGATAGACATGGAGCTCATCGCGCACATTACAGGGCTGCCATCTCGGGGCATGGGTCCCGTGCAATTTATCGAAGATAAAACAAGGGAGAAAACACTTGCGGAAGAGATAAAAAATAAATACGGCACTGACAGGGGGACATGAGGAATCATCCTAAAAAGTATCAATGATGTCGCGACACAAATGGCCGCAAAAATATTGGCTTGCAAGCTGCTAAGAAAATGTTGCAAGGAGGAAGTCTCGTCTGGGGTCTTCGCAGTTGCAGCACAATGTGCCGAGGGAACAACAGTTAGTTGGGCACCTTATCTTTTGAACCTGTTTCTGGATGACTGCAAAGATGTGCAGGATCTAGGAACCAAATTTCATTACTCATGGCTACTCATGTTGATAGTCATCATGGGATGGAAGGAGCCGAATTACAAATTCCTCTCCACTAGACCCAAGATGAATTCTAGAGAGAGGTATTTATCACTTGGCACCGCATAAGATGCTAGGCATAGGAAGATGAACGCAGTTGTGTTTGAAGGATACCTTCACGACCTAGAAGAGGTCATCTCCAACCTCTATAGAATAACACCACAGGTTGTCACACACTATCAGGACATCACCAACTTCAAGGCCACTCAACATGCAATCTAGATACAGGCATGGAAGGACCCCAATAAGCAGTGGATACAATTGTGTTATTGCATCACAGAGGGTGACATCGACATGGTTATCCAGGATTGGGAGGATGACTGGAAGATTCCAGTCCTCACCCAAGAGATACCTACAAAGACAGCAGAAGAGGAGACAGGCTAGGCAGAAACAAAAAATCAGGAAGTCTCAATGCCCAAGAAACAAAGGATGGGCCAAACCAAAGAAAATCAAACAAACGAAGAGACAACTAAGACAGGGACCCAGAAGGGGAAGAATAATAATATGTAGCTAGCCCAAGAACAATAGAAACATGCCAAGGAAGAATAGGGGACTATGCCAAGGAAGAATAGGGGACTATGCCAAGTCCCAATTCACAAGAACCGAGCCTAAATAAGAGACCAGCTACTCAGACAGGGGTGCATGCAAGAAGATGAAGGCATAGAGAACACCTCCAGATTACACAATCATGAAGGATGATGAAGAGATGATAGTCCAAATGGTTCAGGATTGTACATCTGAAGACTTTGAGAATGTTGTGTGCCATAGGAACAAAATTCAAGAGGAGTTGGCAGACATGCAACAGTTCCTCAAGTAGATAGGGGAAGCGTAGGCAGCTGGAAACAACATAGGAGCAGGGTCGTCAATGTTATAGACAGGAGAAGAGCCTGAAGCAAGGGAGCGAGATACAATTCACACAATACTACAACCGAGTGAAACATTCCACATTACACCCAACATGTTGCGCATGGACGAGATCGTAGGGTAGACACCTCTAAAGGACTTAGCTCAAATCCAACTGGTATTGTCGTGGATACCATCCAAAGATCTACAAAAATTACAAGTTAGCGTTACCCAAGAGGTACAGTCTCATGTACGCATAGAATTAGCCAAATTACAATAGGAAATAGAGAAGAGGGATGTGCTAGAATTAATATGTGAGAAGGCTAAGCTCAAGACCCAAGAGGAGAGGGAGTGCGTGAATGAACTGGAATGAAAGGTGGAAGGAACTTATGATAAGATTACAAAAACTGCACAGAGGGACGCACTCACAACAACCAAGAATATTGATCAGATTGTGCAGGAAATCGATCAATATCAGAAGGATATTGAGAATATCCGAGAGCATCTCACACCTACCACTCCACCAGAGGTAAGGGAGAAAAGGAAGTAGGAGGTAGAAGAGGAGCTATAGGAGATAGAGAAACAAGTGAGCGCAACAACCAACTTGTTCGATCAAGCAGCACAGCTTTGGATGAAGCTAGAAGAGGATCAGCAAGTCCAATAGTGCGAAAAGGAAGAAGAAAGGGTTAGCGTAGCTATCCAAGACCTCAAGCAGAGGAAGAAGACAATGTCCATCACGGAGCACGTCAAAGAGGCGCAAGATATGAAGAAACTGTAGGCAGAACTCACCACTGCACGAACACTGAAAAAGGAGCTTCAGGCTCATATGGAACCGCTTCAAGAGCGCGTAGCAGAATTCATTGCACAGGCAGAGGAAGCTAAGACACATATAACACAGACCCAGGCAGAGTGCGCAGGATTGATTAGTGACAAAATTCTAGTTCAGATAGTAGACACACTCAAGGAGAAGACCACATAGGCACAAGCACAAGCACAAGCAGTGGATCTCAAGGAGAAGTTCCAGGCAATCACTAGGGATATCGATGAAGCGCACAAAGGATAGGTGGCACGGGACGAGCCACATGTCAGTGTTGGGGGCCTATTGGAAGAAATCCAAAGAGGAAAGCAAGGTAATTTTTGGGAAAGAATTCATGCACGAGGAAAGCGACAATTGGAAGGAAGAACAACACACACACACATGCATGGAATACCTAACGACATTAGGGTTAGGGTGTTGGTAATGTATTGTAATGGTTTAAGATCCATAAATGTATAAATATAGTTACCTAGGTCTCATAAAGGATGAGTTTTGAAGAGATGATTGTTGTAGTAAGTTGATAGAGATATAGAGAGGTGAATACAAGGAAGCGAAGGCTATGCAATATTCTTATGTATGACCCACTTTTGTACATTGTTGAGCTAGATAGGATTGAGGAGGGTAGATCTTGAGAGTTAGATCATAGGCTTAGGAGCCTAGTGCGATATAGTCTACCTCATAATAGATTTTAACCCGACTGCAAAGAGTTGTAAAGCGCGCAATGCAGTGTTTTGGAACGACTATAATGAAAGAGATAAGAGCCAGATATTTGTGGATGTAGCCCAGGGGAGGTGAACCACGGTAACATCTGTGTTATATGATTGAATGCATGTGTGTCTTTATTATATTTTAGTAGATATTGATAAGCTAAATGAATGAGTTATTATATTTCCTGCATAAATCGTGATAAGAGTTTACTGCATTAATCAGTTACAATAGCACTTCCAACATACAGTTCTTAGATATTCCACTCAATCCTACGCTGCAAGCACATGAGTATTGTAGCCACCCATTAAGACTATCTCGAGTGAGACAACACAGTGCACCCTTTGCATTGTGATGCCTTCTGGTTTACCAAGAGGGATGATAGTTTTAGATGCTTTGTTGGAACCCTGAACAGACATGAACCATGGGTCACTCAATACGAACTTAGACATAATATATCGATAACCAACATCGTCTTTTTGTTTTTTCATAGACAAATACATGCTATCATACAAGGGAGGAAACAAGTGTCATGAATAAGAAACTAGATCCAAACAGTGGAACATACCTATGCTCAATGCAAGGAAGTGCATGTAGGGCATGGACACTCAGGGGAATGTTTCCTCTTAGGGTATTGGATGTCAAGTTGCAAAGGATATAAACAAGGCTCAGCTTGGCTAGTGATGCAAATTGATGAGGTAAGAGGCTTATGACGAGAAAGTGGGAACTGGCAATAGGCTCAAATCTGCAAGTAGGCGGATGGAATGCAATTACATCTTAACTCCAAAGAATGTCCTTTTTTGTAAATTTAGTCCCCTAGGCCCGAAAAAATTATAAAATAATACCTAGGAGAACTCTTCTAGCCAATATTGACTAGAGTGTTCCTTTTTCATAAATAGTCAACTTGGTCCGAAAAAGGGTTAAACTTACACCAAATAGATGTCCTTTCAAATCCATTTAACGAGTCTGAAAGAGACAAGTTCACTCGACAATATTTTTTGAGAGAGTCAGAAAAGAGCTTAAACAAGACTTGGTGGGAGTCCCATAGGTGAAGGTCAGAATGCTTATGAGTAAGAATATGAGGTTCGAACGAAAATTCATATCAGAAATATAAGGAACTCCTGGTCCTGTGGAATAACTTCTACATGGGCACCAAATGGCATAAAGGTTCTAACTAGGGAACCCATGTTTGGTAGGCCTCTACCACTCAATAAAAACACTTCTAGTAGCAGTAAGAAGGTTACGTGTCGCTAATAAGTGAGTTCATTCCTAAGGTATATATATCATAGTCATAGGACAATGCAAGAATGAAAAATGGATTTATAACCTATCCTATATGCTAGTGACAGAAAATAACCGTCGAAGGCACAAACGAGCAATATGATGCTGGAAACCACAAAAAATCCTGGACAAAACCACCAAAAACAACCATTTCCACTACACTATTAGTCCATAAGGTCAAAATATCATCCCAAACTATATGAAATGGGTAACAAATTTCTACTAATCGTAAAAACAGACCAGTTTACCATACCATTTGAGTTTTTTCACCCACATAGTGCATTTTAGGCCATTTTTCCCACAATAGTCAAGTGGCAATTGCGGGAGATACGATCAATGGAATTAGCAACTTTCTGGACCAAGTAAGTGCCCTTCCTCTCCTCTTCATTTTTAGTGGATTAAAATTAAAATTTAGTCCTCATTTTTTTAGTTTAAGAGGGTGCAATGTGTAAATACATGGGTGACAATTCATCGAGTCCCGTACATGGGAAAAGAAAATCCTTCCTGCATATATGAGGCCCTACACACGACTGTTAACACTGCATCCTGGATACAAGTCCGCAAACAAGTTTTTTACAAAATCTAACTCAAAAAATAGTTTTCCTTTGGCGGGATGGTGCTTGAATGGAGGGAGAGGGAGCATGAGGAGGTAGATGCAGCAGTGGAAAGGGATTCAGGGGCCCAAATAGTTTTGAAAAGGTGTGGACTTTATAAATTTGGGCTCTCAAAGGAATGAGGGCTCAAGTGAGGTTATTCCATATGCTCGTAAACTATTGGGATTCGTAGACAGAGGCCTTCAATAGCGATGGGAAACCATGGAGGATTGAAGTCGGCGACATATATTTCATTACAGGATTGTCTCATCAGGGCGAGGTGGTGAATCTCAAGGCCCAGGGGGATCGGGGTGGAATTCCCATCGAGGAATACATTTACACCCACTGTGTTGCAGGTATAGATAAATTAGGGATCCAACTCCCAATCAGGGCGATCAAGAAACTGAGTTTGAAGATCATCATACTTGTTCTTACATGGATTTTGGGGTTGGCCTCGTTTCACCAGCCATTAAGGAAACTCATGTTCTATGCAGTGGAGTGTTTGCAAGCCATTGTTTATGGATTTTCTACCTCACTATTGAATAACATGAAGAGCCAGCTGACAGATTGCAAACAAGGTAGAAAGAGAAACTTTGGGTTTACATCCATATTGTGTAGTTTTTTTCTTTAAGCGTGTTCCAATTTTGAGCCCTAGAGTTGATATCATTCCACATGGACCGTTTGATCCATCCATGTCATGGTGGACCGACTTGATGAGGTGACTAGGAGGTGGTAGAGTGCCAACCCCCTACAATGATGAGTTCTTTTTCTAGTGGCGTCGACAGTTCATAGCCATTGGTGACTACCCTTATGCTGGAATCGAATACAAAGGGGATCCAGATATGCCTTTGCCACCAGGCTCCGCCTACGGTGATGTTGGATCATGTTGTCGTTGATGCCAATGGTTTGATTGATTGATGTCAAGTGATTGATTGATTTCAAAGGATTGATTGATTGATGATTGATGTAATATAATATGTATTGTCCTTGATGAGA
>SNQJ01S0004543.1:19276-71075 GCA_010110895.2 Picea sitchensis
ATAATAGTTGGATCATAAGATAATAGTTGATAGTTGTCAGTCTGTGAATGGTGATAGGTATTTGGCTGGTGGGCCATAGCGCAGTCCTTTGGGTGAGCTAAATCTTAGGCTGCAGCTTTAGCCTTGGTCTTCATACCAAAGGTATGAAATATATCGACCATTGATCAGAGCACATCTGGGATGTGATCTCAGTTGATTGATCAACGCAGAAGCCCTTATACTTTAGCAAGAGAAGGGATGAACTCATGCTAATGTTATGCTAAAGTCACGAGCCTATGTGTATGGGGAAGCCACGTGGAGGCCTGTAATTGGTCGAAGGATTAAGGATTGGGTCCTTTTAGAGTTTAAGGGTTGGAAAGGTGAGATGAATGGGTCCACAAGTACACCAACCTGCGAACCCGACAAACTCACAAAATAATCTAAGTATGGAGTGTTAGAAGAGAGGAAGGGACTGAGATGAGTCCATGAAGGTGAAAATGCCTAAGTGTAGAGACTCTTCATATGGACTTATGAAAGGGATAATTATGCCTTTGGAAGTTTGCAAGTACGTGAAACCACATAGATGAAAAAATAATCTAAGTGTTGATAATTTTTGGGCAGACCTATGAAAGGATGCTTATAGAACTATGCATACACAAATCCACAAGTCTGTGAAGATGAAAAATGGCTAAGTAATGATACTTCTTGGGTGGAATGATGAAAGGGAGATACAAAATTATGATTCTGCGAGTCTTCCACCCATCAAAGTGCGTCGAAAGAAGGTTAGAGCAACACTAGTGGTAGGCCTACATGGACAAAAGTTCCACTGTGGAAGACTAGGCTAGTGCCATGTTAGGACTAGGGTGTCGTCATGTTAGTTGGCAACTAAATTCCAATTTCAGATAAGTGTGACTTTGAATGTTATATTGTCTCGACTGATTTGTTATAGTATGATATAATTTGAGCTAGATGATGGCATAATATTCTATCTTTTTGGGATGTTAGATAATTGTGACTTTGATGGTCTCGCCGACTGAAGATTTTTAGGTAGAGTTTGAAAATTATCTCATGTCATTGGTTTTATTCTTACCTCTATCTAGAAAAGGGAAAATGTCATTAATGGGTTTTTAAATGAATTTGGGGCATATGTATTTGGCCTTTGTGCCAGTTAGAAAATCCTCAAAGGGATTTCTCAAGGATCAGTTTAGCAAATACAGAGTCGGGACAAACTCTACAAGATTGTTCAGGGCCTGTCGATCTCTCAAATTTCCTTTTCCTGTTATAGAATTCGAGTTCTATGAATGTAAGGCACTTCCTTCAAACCATTTTCTTGTCCAAATTACCTCAGGATTGATTCCACGGACTTAACCAAATCTTATGTAATATTTAAGAGATTAACCCTATAGGGCTTGTCAAAACCCCATATGACCAAGACCCTAGAATCCACCACTACACTCAAGGAGATCTAAGCCTTCTGAGCTTCAAGACTTTAGAATTTCAGAGCTATGAGATGTTAGAACTTTACAACACTCCAAATCTCACCAAAGGTAACTAATCAAGACAATGACTAGATGGTTGAACAATAGCTAGCGATTTCCTATCCATTGTCATGGGATCCGCTTTATCGTTAAACCTTGACAAGCTCTTCAGTTGTGAAGTAATGTGATTCGTATATCTAAGGAACTTTAGGATCCTTCCTAATCATTGTATATATGCTACAATCAATTCATAATTGACCCACTGCGGGTGTGAAAGAGTTTGAAATGGTCGAAATCCCTGAATATCGAAGTCACGAATTAATGCGAGCTGTTGATCTAAGAATCCTTTAGGACCTTTCTCAACTGCCAGATTGAGTGTAGTGGAAGGATAGGGTAGGCAGTACTACTAATTAACAACAAGAAGTCTTCCCTACTTCATGACCCTTTTGGCAGGTAATTCTTCAGGAAATTGAAGGGTTAGGAATTGTAATGGGCGTGAAATCGCGAAGTCTCGAAATCGATAAATCTTGCCAACCGTCAGATCGAGGGAAATAATTTGGGAGAAACGTGAGCCGTTGATGTAAGGATCCCTTAGGGACCCTTAACAACTATTCAATCAACTAGTGGAAGGAAATGGTAAGTACTTCGACAAAGTCTTACCTCGAGATTCCAGAACTCCAGGACTCTGGGAATTTAAGAGATTTGAGTATGTAGGAGGATGTGTTAAACACTGAAGCACTGAAGCGATGAAATTCCCTTATTTTCTAGTTCCAGTTGGATGGGACCGCTTACACATGATGATGTGGTGTGCCTAGATAATTCCACGTGGTGTCATGGGATTGGTCGCAAGTTGGGTGTGGGACCCCCACCCCTTGTCAAGTATAAACCACGTGTTAAGTGTGAATAAATCTCAGTCATCATATATTTAAGGGTGGATAGAGATCCACCACGGGTCTTGGTGAGAAAAGGGACTTCTGGACTTCGAGTCCCTGGGGATTTTTTTAGACATGTATAGGAATGATGAAGGGCCGAAGGCCCGATACTAGAGAAGGCTCGAGGAACATTTTTTGTAACCACTCCTCCAAGGGCCACATCATTTCCAGAGAAAAACAACCTGGGCCATGAAAGTTCCATATTGGACAATACAAAAGAGATGAAGCCACATGGAGGAGGGGATGGCCATTGGCCAAAAACATACCAAAAAATTTGAAATGCCATAACTCTCGAACTAGAACTCGGTTTTGGACAAGGTCATAGCTATTGGAAATCTCTCGGTGAACACAAGGCGATGGTGTCCTCATCCGAGGAATTCGGGGATTTTTATGGAAGTGGAAAGTTTATGCCCCATCCTTTAAAGGAGTACTTAGGGGGTTGGGTGTGTTACATTTGACCACTGTCACAATATTCCAAAAAATTCATGATTTATATTCAAATAGATACCCCTAGTTTACCTCATGAGCTAGGAGAGAGACACAAGATGACTTGAGCCCATTTATAATGCAAAGGTGTCTCCTTGGATAAATGATGATCAAATATGTGTAGTCAACAAAGAAACTAAACTAAAAAAGAGATCATGAATGTAAGTTTTTCCAGTAACTTTAAGGGTGTTCATGCATCCCAACCAACAAGAAGTTTGTAGCCTCTTGAAAAGTCTAATCCATGTGAAAGTTTATACATGTATTATTTTCAGTCAGATGGGATTCGTTACTAGCATTGGTTAAAAATTGCATATCTCATCATGAGTTTCTAAAAACAATCAACTCATATCTACAGCCTTATGTTCTAGGAAGTAATGGTTGGCAAGAGCTTCCATTTTTTACTCATCAGGTTGTTTTTTTTATCAATGCGGGATATTCACTCACTCTCTATGCCTTCCAATTCTAAAACTTATTTTGTAGCATGACATGATCATCTCTTCACCAGTTCAAATCAAGCGTGTGGTACAAACTATGCACTTGTACCTATATAGACAAACCGTTAAAGGTATGATATTGATTTCAACCCACGATTTTCAGTAATGAAAGTGTTTAAGAAGATCATCTGCAAGGAATTGAGAATAGAATCCAAAAATAGGCTTGCGAATAAACTTCCCATGTAACATGTCTCATGATCATGTTCAAATTTATGAAGCCATTTGTTTTCCTCGACCCATGTCCTTTTCTTCATGTAAGCATAAATTTCTACGATCAAGATCTATGTACAGGAAGAAAACACATATCACTGATTAAAACTTGTGACCAATGATTTATATTACTTTATTATCCATTTTAAAACATGCGTGTTTAACCAGTTAGAAGGCAATGTTAAATAAGAAAACTCCCTCTAAGAAGAGCATGTTTGTAGAGATCTCAATCATGAAATAAAACTAAAGAATGTATTCAGGCTAGTATGAGAGAATAAATAAAAAAGATAACGTTTTTAAAAACATAGGGAACCATACTTGTTGGGATGCATGAAATCAAATCATGAGTCTTACCAGTTCCTGTTTCCAATATCCTAGTAGAGAGGTGTAGTCTTCTTAGCTTGAATGTTGGTCTATCAAGTGGAAGTTCCCTTTCAGGAAACAAATGACTAAGAATGTAACGATCACCATTTCTTCCCTGAAGAAGTGCATTTGGGAACCATTATGTTGATCAATGTATTAGAAGTTGGAGTTCATGGTTCTTGGGTCACAATGCTATTTCCCGAGCAAGCAGATGTGGAACCTACTATATGATTCATAGTCATGTGTTTGGTTGAGTTTTGGAAAAATATTCTTGATGAGTCTTCTTAACATTAAACCAAAATATTGGTAGACCAGTGCATTGAATATCTTTATTGATATTTTCATGACTTAGCTGTAATATACCTACTGAGAAGATTTTTAATAGATTTTAGCTCACCGGTCTTTGTTTTAGGAACCAAGATAATGCACCCAAGATACCATCACATTGATTTGATAGTTCATAATCCTTTTACGAGAAACATTATCATCGGAATATTGGTCGATAGGGATTGTACAACCATTGTGGATTATGAACAACAAGGCCATGAGTAGTCAATGTGATGAACCCTTCCAAGGGCCTTAGCAACATTTCCCCAATGTAGTCATTGAAAGAAATCCAGTTCATTAAGTGAAAATGTTTCAGCCAAGATTCCTCCAATCATATTTCCATCTTCCTCAAGCTGTAAAGTATTCCTCAATAGATATTTCTTCAGCAGTTTAGGATAATAAAATATCCAATGGTCAATTGTTGGAGTGAATTCTTGTGAAGAAAATTAATTTTCTAGTTGAACTTCTCAAAGAGTTCTGCACATGGTTTACTCATGATAACCAAAGTTAGTCCAAGCTTTCAGTCAAAAAAAAAAAAATGAAATGCATCAAATGAAAAGGAGAAATATTTTATCCAAAAAGAAACTTATACTAAAGCGAGGCATCATGAGCTGAAAACTAAACTAATAAAATATGGTGGCTTTTATTGAAGAAACCAAAAAAAGTCAAGATCTATGCTATACAAGAGGAAATAAAAGCATACATCTAAATTATGTAGAAAGAAAGGAAGAAAACTAACTATTCTACTCCTGTTCCTATCTATCCTATACTGGTTGAAAAAGGAAGTGAAAGCATAGTGCCAATGTAGCCAATCAAGTAACTCTGAGCCTGCAACCATATGTTCAACAAAAGTCTATTGCAGAAAATGGAGTAGTGGGGGATCAAAGATAGGAAGAATTGATTCAAATTAATCCCCATCCAAAATGTTAAATTTAGTGGCATTATGGTTCATGGGACATGCAGACATGTAGGAGTTCTCCAACAAAGACTCAATTCCATCATAAAATTTACAATGATTAATGTAGGACCATTCGAAGGAAATGGAAAATGAGTGACATACATGATGAGACCCATAAATAAAATTTTCATGCAATTTTCTTTCTAAGAGACTCTCGATATGGGTATCATCATTTATTCTAGGGGGCCTAAGAAAGACAATGAGAACCTAACATAATCATCAGTCGAAACTGAAGTGCATCATTATCTAGGAAATAATCCCGTTGTAGGGGCTAGTCGACCCTGTTGACTATACCTGATGGTCGACTTAGAATCTATCGATCGACTGACATAGTTAGAAGTAGAAGTCGATTAGAGTCTCTATTAACCAACTGACCCGGGTAGTTAAGTAGTTGCAACTTCCTGATAGAGGTAGAAATAGATAAGAACATGAAGGCTGAGATAAATTCATGTGAGAGGTTAGATGTAATTGTTTTGTATTGTCTATCATATAATAAAAGGACTTCTCTTTGGGATATCATTACTTGTGTATGTCTCTATATATGTCTATGTGTATTCATGTATCTCTATGATGGCTATGTAAGGTTCTACTGGTAACACTCCCTACTTTCCCCTAGATTAAAACATTGGTTCCATTGCTGGTTGTACTAGACTTGGGCATGTATAAGTGTACATAAATGATAACTCAAAAATACATACGTGAGTGGTGGGAGCAAAAAATAGAGAACTACATCATAAACTACATAAGAAGGAATAAACTCTCACTAGTCGAAGCAAGGTCACAGTTCTTTTCAGAGACACACAAAATATTTCTTGAAGATATCCCAGAAGCACTGTTTCAACACATTAACATATTAGGTGATGTGTAAACTGACACTTGACGATAATTTAGGCCTGAAGTTGATGAACGGTGGAATAATGAACCTGCACTACTGGATCAAAATAATTATTGAAGATTATATTTTATAACAAGCCATTGAATATTGGACGTCCCTTGAAAAAATAAAAGAGAAATTCTACACTGAATTGCACGAAAAAAATTTCTGCACAGTTCCAACACTTCTTCATAAATTTGTTCTCGACAAGGGAGTCAGTGATATCATAAAATATTGACCAATATTAGGCACACCATTAGAAAATAAAATCTTCCAAGAAAGAGACGAAAAGTGGGAATCATTTCTTGATGAAAAGTGCAAAGATACAAGAGAAGCTCGTGATTACTTCTTGAAGAAATAAATATGTCCAATGCTCCTAACTTAGAGTAATTAGGGTTGGAAATGGGAGGTCAGTAGAGATTGTGAGATGCCATAAAAACAAGAAGTAGCATTTCCCAAGCCTAATATGTCATCAAGAGGGAATCAAGCCCATAAGAAATCCACAGATATCCAAAAAATAGAATGGGATAAAAGGCAATAGAAAAGAGAATAACTTCATAACTAGTGGAACAATAAAAGTCGAATAGAAATATTTATGGGGAGGGTCATCCTGTTAGAGCGCGTGAGAATTCTGAGTGAGATAGAGATTGACTAGAGTTAGCTACAACAGTAGTCATGGTGACACTCAACATATGTAGAAACGCACAACTGAACATCCATCAACTGGTCAACAAAACATAAAATATGGATTATGAAGAATCTGGACCATATTTATGTACGTCTCCCACACCGGACACCAATCCAAGGATAAGATAATTTCTCCAAAAAATGCTGCAAATTGACGACCAATCTGCAATATTATGGTACATAACAGATGACCTAGGAAACCTTCGGGTGCATTGATTGTTGATCCTGAAAGAAATGAAGTCGACAACATGAATATCCAAATAAAGGACCTCACTAACTCGACCCCCCTGCCACATCTAATATCGAGAGAAGAAATTAACTATAGTCTGGAAGTGACGCAACCTTTGGAATGACGGTTAGTGAAATATAAAGATCAAAGTTCCCAAACTGAGGATGCATGTTTTGTACTCAAGAAGAAACAACTATTCCTTGAGTATCATTCATTTTCATACATAGATAAAAACCGACCAGAAGATTCAATAATTCAGTTGAAAGAAGTAGTAACTCAAACACTAAGAAAACCGAGCAGTCCCACCAAGAAATTCAAAATGGGATTCAACCACATCCCCATTTACGAAGGAGATGAAGACCCAAAACACCATTGGTTCGTATGTGAAGTTTTTTGGGATGCAACTGATATTACAGACGAGGATAATAAAATGGCTCAATTCAGACCTGGATTGTGCCACCATGCCTTAACATGGTTCATGAATTATATCGAAAACCAAACTCGTTCAAACGTAGAAATAAAGAATAGTTTTTTAACATTCTTCAAAGTCCAAGACATCACACATTTGGAAGCTCAAAAGTTAAAATATATCAAGCAAATACTAGGTGAGTCGATAAGAGAATATGACACGAGATTCAAATATCTCCTAAGTCAAATCTAGACAACGATCGACTAGAACCTGCTAGTCTAGTGGTATGTAGCTAAGCTACTACCAAGAATCTGATCTCCGCTATGTTCATACGAGATAACCAAATATGAAGACGTGCTACATAAATAACAATGAGTCAAGCCGGATGACGATATCCCATCGACTTCCCTGACGATGGAGATACTTGAAGAAAAAATAGAACATTTGCAACATAGTATCAAAAATATATCCATACGACGCAGTGAAATATGGTGCACCACATGCACTAAGGATGGACACACAAAGTATAATTGTCCCCTAAATGAGAACACACAAAAAATAAACTTCCCCTGAGTACAAGCCCAAAAATACTGTAACATATGTGAATGCCTAACTAATCATAGTATACAAGATTGTCCACACAATAGAAAAAACACAAAGTGGTGCCGCATTTGTGAAGCTTTCGATCATCGAACTTCAGAATTCCATCTAAATGTTATAAATTAGAATTATATATGAATAGTCTACCACACATAAACCACCGACCAAGAAAACAACTATGGTCGAAGAGATTGTTATTTCAGTGGTTGTGGTCAAGGTTGAGGAGGTTGATGTAGATATTTGTGGTCAAGGTCAAGGTTGTGGATGACTGTATTGTGATAAATGATGGAAAAATGATCATGAAAACACAAAAGTTCCTATAAAAGACAAAATTTATATGATTTTTTGCAACATATGCGATATTGGAGATCACTCTCTAGAAGACTGCTCGATAGTACTCGACAAAATTATACCTAGAAAAATTGTGAATCTACTACACATAAAATTCAAAGAAAAGGTGAGGAACTCCAAAAGGTTACATATTGTTACAAGGTCAGGAACATGATGTGACATCCATACTCACCACAAAATTACCAAATAAAGAAGGCTAACAACTTCCCAAACCCAGACAAAGAAGAGAAAATCATGAGAGAAGCTCTTAAATTCTTCAGACATTCCACAGAAGATCAACAAAATCCAAGAAGTTGAAATGAAGACACCATCTAAGAATTTTTGCAACTACTCAAAGAAAAACAGTCAATAGGTAGGCTATTGGACCTACTCAACATACTGCGAGAATATAAATATGGTCAGAAACTGACAAAGGATGCAAATCACCTCTCTTATAACAACAAATATTATGATCCACGAGTTGAGTTGGAGATCGATGGAATGATAGTCAATCAGGTGGTCATTGATTTTGGTTCACAAGTCAATATTTTACCATGAGAAACATGGGTATGAATGGGCTGACCCAATCTAGCACCCACGCTGAATTATTTGAAGTTAATTAATAAGATATTAATAGAACCAATCAAAAGACTAAGAAATGTCGACACGTAAATTATGGGAATACCGACTTCGTTTAATTTTGAGGTAATATACCTTGTCAAGGAATGCCAACATATGTATATCTTGTTGGCTGACTATGGGGTTGACGAATGAAAGAAACCATTTCCCTAGAAAGAGATAGAATTAAATTGAAAGGTAGTGGGAGAAAAATAAGTATTCCCCTGGATCCAAAGGAAGGAAAACCATGGACGGATTCATGGGATAAATATCAAGAAGCCAGATGTCTATATTAGATATAAACACTGAACACAATATTATATAGAACCAACCACAGAAGGAATTTTTTTGAGAGAATCTCCCATATCAGTTGGGCATAGTTCTGACTCCACCTTAGACAACTGGAAAATAGAGAATCATGAAGCACATGTGAAAGACTGTTGGTATATCAAAGTTATTCCAAAGAAACATCTTAAGACATGGTATTCAAACTAGGATGTACCAAAAATATACAAAAAATAACCCAACAAACCCCCACTCTTATTCCGACCGACAATTAGATAAGAAAACCCTTGCGATATAGTGAATGCCATACCCCTTCGACCCATGTTGAAGAGGTAGAAAAATCCATAGGAGAGAAGGGAAGGATACTGATTCTTGTGGAAAATTTCATCGTCAAGGCTAGAAGATGGTGGGAAATACATCCTCCCTTATTACAAACATGGACAACTGTGTTGACATATTTCATTGAAAGATTCAACGGCAAGAAATTATCCAATGATGTAGATATTCCCACATTCAAAATCTGCTATGATATAGTAGAAAATATTCAACATTGTGAAAGTGAATGGCATATAATAGGATATAAGGATGAAATGGTATTTGCCCATATGTTCCTAGGTACATTAGATTAGATACCAAGAAAATGGTACAAAATTGAAGAAGCATGTGGCCACACTTTCAACTCGGCTGAAATCAAAGGAAATTTTGTGCAAGACTTCAAATTTCATCCAGTAGAGGAACACTTGAAAGACATAGCATGTAAAATAAAAATCTTTCTAGAAAGTCCTTCACCAACTCAACAAAAAGAAAAAGAAAATATCCCAGTCGATAGAGGATCAACATCAACTTGCAATTTTGTGTTAGTATAAAACAAGGAAATATCGACTGCATGAAGAATTGACATGGATAATATTAAATGGCCAAGACAGAGTTTCCAATGGAAGAAAGACCATCCAACATTGCAGAATTATGTGAAGTTAGTATTAAGCATAGCCACGAAACACAAAAAATACTAGGAACAACTCGACTTCGCAAAAATATTTACAAAAATCGAAGAAGGAGAATGCCACCTTGATGAAGAAAAACCATTGGAATGGATGGATGCAGAAATCAAAATGAAGTAATTTGACATATCAAACGATGGTTGAACAAAAATGGTGCATATAGGGGATTATTGGTCTGACAAGAAAACATCCAACATAGTCAGTCTACTAAAAGAGTATAAAGATGTTTTTGAATGTGACTACAAGGATCTAAAAATAATTGTAGAGGAAATGGGTGAAATGAATATTGAACTGATCCCAGGAGAAAAGCCAATGAAAAAACGACCATACAAGTTAGCGCATAAGTACAAACCAATCATTCAAAAATAAATTGAAGGAATGTTACAAGTATGAATTATTTATCCTATTGACAAGGCAGAATAGGAAAGTCCCATGGTGGTACAACCAAAGAAGCACGATCCAAAGAAATTAAGAATTTATGTTGATTTTCGGGGACTCAATAAACAGATTGTGACAAATCCATTCCCCACCCCTTTTGCTAATGAAATCATAAATGAAGCCATTGGTCATGAATTTTATCCATTTGCTCATGGATTCTCAGGTTATAACGAGGTTCCAATAGAAAAACAAGATTAGAAAAGAACAACATTCATGTTAGAATTTGGATCCTTTTCCTACATAGTCATGCTATTTGGACTGAAGAACGTGCCAATAGTTTTTTCAAGAATAATAGTCAACTAATTCCAATAGTATATCTACAAAACCATGTCTGCATACTTCGATGAATGGACAATCTATAGTCTACTCAGAAATCACATACAATGGCTTCGACTTATGATAGAACGTTGCAGACAGATTCAACTATCACTAAACATCATAAAATGCATATTTGCAACACCTATTGGAATCCTTGTAGGGCATGTGGTATCTAAAGATGGGGTGAAGGTCAACATGGCTAAGATAAAGATTATCCTTGACCTAAAACCACCCATGAATCAAGAACATATCAAAATTCTGCTGGGTCATATTGGATATTATAGGAAGTTTATACGCCACTACTCAGACATGACCTTCCCAATGGATAAGCTTCTAAGAAAATATGTTGAATTCAAATGGAGCCAAGACTGCCAAGAATCCTTCAAATTTTTAAAGAAAAAGTTGGTCGAAGCACCCATTCTCAAATTTCCATATTGGTTGAGAAAGTTTCATGTCCATGTTGATGCATCCAATGTAGCTATTAGTTCAGTTTTAGCTCAACCATACGATGACACAATGGATCACACAAATGCATACGCAAGTCTGAAACTGAATAAAGCATAAAGAAACTATTTGGCTACATAAATGGAAGCCTTATCAATGATTTTCGCTCTACAAACATTTTTTCACTATATACTAGAAAACCTGTTTACATTTTTTATAGACCATCAAGCATTGAAATACTTGGTCAATAGTCCCCAAAATGTAGGACAATCGATGACAAAGTGTGTTGTTAAGGCACTCTTTGATGTTAAGTCACCGGTTTGAAACACACGGGCACAAAAAATAAATCCATGTTAAGGGTTGGTGTGGCTCAGGCCGGGTACGACCCCCTGGTGATTTTAATGGCTTAGATGCCCTTGAGTCATGGTTTCTCAATCCACAGGCTAGTCCTACAGGTCAAGGACAAACTAGAAAAAAAAAATACTTGGTCAATAAACCATTCATCAAGGCAAGATTTGTTGGTGGTTACTATTGTTTCAAGGATTTGAATTTGACATAATCATTCAACCAGGGAAAAATAATGTCCAACCTGATCACTTGTCATGACTTCAAACAAGATAAGATATGACAAGCATTGATGATGACCTCCCAAATGCACACTTATTTAGAGTCAAAGCTGCACCTAAATATTTAGAAGATATTTCCAATTTATTAGAATAAGGAAAGGCTCTAGAGGACCTCTCGAAAAACAGAAAGAAAACTCTATTCATGAAAGCTACACCATTCACAATCATTAATCGATAGTTATAAAAAATGGGAATGGACGATGTTTTAAGAAGATGCATTCCAAAAAATGAATGAGATGATATCATCAAGGAAGTCCATGTAGGAGCAGCCATAGGACATTTTCAAGCTGACACAATCGCCAGGAAGGTACTACAGGTAGGCCTGTGGTGGCTGACTTTGCCTAAATACTGTCAGGATCAAGTAAAAAAATGTGATAGTTTTCAGAGGCTTGGATGACCTTGTGGAAAAACGAAATTCCACTAAGTTCAATAAACCCTAATTGAGCTTTCAAAATCTGGGCTATCGACTTTGTTAGCACATGTAAATGTTCACATCAAAATTTGTGATTTTTTCAAACTTGGTTAATAGAGGTCATATGGCCAATCATGATCAATTAGAGTCAGTCTTGTCATGTTTCAATCATCTCATGAAATCAAATATATTTGTGGCATGTGACATCATCAAGAAGTTGAGCATTGCAGAAGTTGTTGCGCAACCTCCTAATGCTGTGCAATTTGGTAAATAAGTACAACTTGGTTATGATTGGTTTTACTGGTTGTTTAAGTGTGTTAAAAAAACTTCATTTTTCATGCAGAAAACTCTCCAAGCATTGTTTCTCCTCTATGAAACTTTCAAATCCTTCATCCAAGGTCGCTATGCAAGTTCATTTTGTAAATTGTCAAATCATTCAATGGTGCACTCAAAGATCATAAAGGTGAGTGATGATGAAACAATCAACGAGAATACATCAACAAAACTAGTTCATCAATTAGATGTTTTTTAGCTTCATTCTTTGCAATATTAAGGCACATTAAGGTTTTGAAGTTTTGAAAGACAGATGACATTTTGAGGAAGGATGAAGGGGTTCTAGGACACTTTATCATCATCATGAGGCCACCATCACCATCATCCATCATCATATATCAACCAAAGTCAAACAAAGGTGGAAAAAGTGTAAAAAATATCTTCTCTACGCAAATTCTATAGGGCATGCTACACAATTGTTGTAGGTTGCAGTTACACAGTGTGTGATAATGACACGCTATGTAAACGACAGTTTAGTGGTAAACTTCAAGATCATTTTCTGACCAATTGGAGAAGCATTTGGAAAAACCTAGAGAGGTTTTTGTCTATCATGAACTCAATAAAAAAATCCTCTCTTAGTGTTTACAAAGGTCTCATATTTTGGGATTTTTGAATGAATCTTTACAACCCATTTTTCCATATTTAAGCATTTAATGTTTTATTGTTTTAGTCATCATCTTTGGGCTTAGATTCCGAGAAGCGGGAGATGAATTTTTGAAAAACAAAAGAATTTTTTGTCAATAATGGACCTAATAACAAAAAAGTCTCTCATATTTTACAGAGGTGCTATTATTTGGAAGATATGAAATGATCTTTGAGGCCTATTTTCCAGAATTTCGCCAAGCTAGATTTGTTGATGGAGTTCTAGAATCTTTGAAATTTGATTTGATGGACCTCCAACTCAGAAAGGTGGATCCAAAATTGATATGGATATTGAAGCTTGGATACTCTCCTATTAGATCCCATTATTCCTCTTTAGTTGGCACATTTTTATTTGGTAAAAAAATCAAACCCTAAATAGTAGGATATGAGTAGATTTTTGTCCAATATTCTTTCCTAAGCCATTGTAACAACTCTCTATGTTTGGAAGAGATGGATTTCGACCTCCTTAGGATAGAATATGATATTTATCTATATATTTGAGCACTTTTAATGTGAAAAAGGGTTGGAAAAAGCACAAAGGACAATATTGTATTGAACATTATGTTAGCACTAGAGGTCACCTTTGGATTGCGGCAGAGGTAAGCCCAGTATCCATCAGATTTTATATGTCACGGTTTAATTTAAGGGGTGTTATAATCGACACAGACTCAAGATTATATCGCTTTAACTCAGAAAACTGGGTTGGTATGTATAAGAAGATGAGGTCTTGATCTAACTTTAGTCAGTAATTTGTAATAAGGGTGAGTAGGGGGAAGAAATTTAGGAGAATGAAGAGGTCTGCCATGGACATCCAGTCTTCCAACAGCCTAAGGAGGAAAAAATTAGAATATAATATCCTCTTGGTTCGGATTTTTAGGGAACTGAATGAAATTATCACTAAACTGAAATCAAACATACATCACAATTAAATGACAACAACTTGACTGGATCATCCATGCCTGAGTCATTCAGGGTTGAAGGGAAAAGACAACATAAGAGATTGATTACAACTGATCACGATGTCCCTGTGATCAAACCTACATTACAAAAACATAACTACCCTCGATTAGATCATCCATGCCTGAGTGTTCTAACACAACTGCTACAGATATGTGAAAGGAAAATGACTTACATTAAGCAAGAAGTCTCAAATACAGATACATAACCAGAAAAATCAGAGCTTCATTAAAACTTTACAATGCGGGAGCATAGCTCAACCATCGCCACTAACAAAATATACATAACTCCTTAATGAACTCAAAAATTCATAGACAACAGTAGAGGCATGCTCAAGTTTCCATGGCATTGTGTCTTCTTAGTCAGACTGCATCTCCAGTCTCCTTTGCATATGTCTTCCTCTGTCAGACGTGATCTAGGATTCGCCAGCCCCTCTGAGCTCTGCTCTGTCAGACTATGTGTGTAGTCTCTCTATGCACGTGATCTCAGACTACTTGAGTTGATGGTCTGACTTCACAGTCAAACTTTTATGACTCTCCATTCATTGGGGGAGATGACACTTCAACCACCTCCCCTGCTTCATAACTACTTCATCGGGATTAGGATGACCCAAGTCAACCTTGGCACCTGGGAGATGTGGCAGCCTTTCTTTGGTCATCTGCTGCTTCATTGGACTTTGTAGAGGGACTGGCTGGAAGACATGGATGGAGCCGACAAGGAATAGGTAATCGACATAATTGGAGGGCTTCTGGGTATGCATGGGTGTTGAGGTGTAAAGGCGCAATGGGGATGGGACAGGCGTAGGTGACGAAGAGGGGAGATGGAAGACACATGGTTAGAGGGGAATGTGATAGGTCAGGAAGGCGATGAGTGGAGGACATGTGTGAGGGAGAGAGAGGTGGACGTGGGGACAATAGCACAGGTGGAGGCGACATGGGAGGTGAAGGCGAGCAGTAAGTGGTCTACTCGGAGGGGGGGGGTTCAAGTTAACGAGGAGGCACCACATTAGTGGGGGGTCCATGCTCAGAATCCAACAACTAAGAACCCCCCCGTTAAAGGCAGAAGGCTCAAGGGGGTCCGACTTGGGTTGTGCACTATAGATCTGGGCGCACAGATCTACGCGCTCCTTAGTATAGTCCGACAAACCATCACATTAGTGCCCAGACTTAGGATAAGATGTATTTTGTGGGTATTTATCCCCTTTTTTATCATTTGGCCATCCAAGGGCCAACTCTTAGGGAAAACACCCCCCTGCAAGAATATGTGATAGCACATTGTACAAATTTTCCGAATTTGAATGAAATACTGGTGCATATGTCCAGAGATTTTTCATATCAAATATTCTAGTGTTGATGACCTGAAGTATGTGTGATACTTCATGTATGTACTTCTTGTTTACTTTATATTTCATCTGCAAATTTTCATATGTTTAAATTGGATATCAAATGGTCTGAAATTCATCTAAAATGATGCTTTATATTTCAAGTAATTTGAACACTGTTTTTCATCTTAACTCATCACAATTCATATTTCATGGTGCTCTGAATGTTGCTATGTGTTTTCCTCCTTATTTCGTCCTATCACTACTACATATGACCAAATTTCCCATGGTTTTTCATTGCTATTGCCACACATATCTGTCGCACTTTCCACTAAGGAAAACAATATTTTTCGTGGAACTTTTTACATCACTATATCCACACACTAAGATCATTCATGGAAACAACAAAGAAATAACACTGCCATGTGTGATCATCCTAAATATTTTATGTTAAACATTTTTGTTCACATTGTCATAATTACGACAAAGTATCGTCAGTAGACCGACACACATATGTCAGAAAGATGGAATCCATAGTGAATATTTAACTTCTTTCCACGAGCATTCGTCACTATAGCGAGGCGAGTTCATGGTAATACGAAGAGATGCACATATTCTTGCGATGAACATGTGTCACTATAGAGATGAAAGAGTGTGGAAATAGTGACGAAGTCCTGTGGAAGAGTAAAAAACCCACCAATGTCTTGCGACACAGATTCCATACTTGCGATGAACATATGTCGCTATAACAACAACTTCTGTAGGTTTAAAAAAAAAATAAACTTGATAATTTTCTAGTCTCTGAAAATAATGATATGCTACAAAAGCCTTACAACGATATGATACAAAAGTCTCCATCTTCATGATACAAAAAATCCTTACTACTGTACCTAATGAAGAATATGATTTATTGTTGATTCATGCCCAAATTTGATGTCTAGAAGAAATCCCTTACCCTACTTCAAGGACAGATCCTTTCAAGGAGGGGTGATAGTGATTGATACGAGGCACTTACAGGAACATGATACCAACAAAAGTACCTACTAGTTGTCATATTACAACACATAAAAACTCCACTGTGAGATCTACTGGTAACGTTGTGGGAGGTATCATTTATGGTCTAACTTGACTAGCTAATAGGGCACCTGGAGACTTATATCTAGGATCATTATTCTTCACAGGCTTGATATTCATGTTGCATCACTTTTGGTGACTTGATTCCTTCATCACACATATTTTCTATGCAACCTTTTTGGAAGATCCAAAACAAATATTTGACATGACATTTGATAGTCTAAATTGGAAGCATGGGGAATTATTTATATAGCAACACTGTGGCATGATGCATAATTTACTTGGCATACATAGTCAAGATACACGAGGACTTGTAATTTGTGTTCTAGAGGAAGTTCCAACCAACATCAGTTCATGATGAAGACATGGGCAGTATAAAATGCTCCATTCATGGAGTCCTATCTTGACATGATGACAAAGTATAACCAACATCTCAGCCATCTTTTTTTGACCCTACAAAATTATATTCTTAGCAAAATTGTGGTTCCCTAGATTGGATGGATGATAAACCCAGGATTTCCCTAAATTAAGGCATATTCTTAGCAAACTAGAGGGTATATTGAAGGGTGAAACAATTAACTTATTTGTGGTAGCTTATGGTTGGATTGTTGGGTAGATTGTACAAGCAGGGATACTCTTCCAACACCTACACTAAAACAACAACCTAAGAGATGAATTTGGGGCTGCATTATGAACATAGTTAAGGTTAGAAAAAAATGAGGTCTGGACCATCATGTTTAAGATAAAAAAAACCTCCTTGGTATCTTTGCTATCTCTAAGGCTTATGAGCAACATACACATCATTTTACATTCAGTTTTCTGAACTTTCTCTTTCTAGATTTTGATATTTTATGACAGCTAGGAATGAATGTCACCTACAACATCACTGGTTTAGACCTAAGCACACTAAAAAATAGACACTTTGAGAGTATATTTCGGTATCTTCTTTGCCATTATGTCTTTGGTACAGTCAAGGATTTTTTGAAGATTCATGGTATCACTTTGTACCTATTGACAATATACAAAAAATGGACTAATATTGAAGTATGCAAGATTGTGCCATGGAAACAACAATATAACATTGATGGAGCATTGAGACTAGGATGACATTTTCACTAAGTTTTCATTGGAAAGTTATTTAAGTTGTTAGGTTGTTGTCATGACTGATAAAACATTCATCTCTCTACCATAGATGTATGCATGGAGACTTATTTTCCTCACCTCATCTTGAATGCTTGATTATTTATGGAGTATTTATGGGCTTTATCCTTGGAACACTAGGCCTCTCCAACTCAATTTATAAAAAAAATATTGACTGCAGTCATGAAGTTGTTTATAATTCCAAACAGTCAATGTTTTGTTTCAAACGATAATCCATCACTTTGTAGTCATGTAAGGGATACATATAGGGGATATAAAGAAATTTGTTGTTGTTTCGCTTCATGATTCCATTTTCTCAAGAAGTAAGTGACCCTGTATTGGGCATGAATTTTGACTTGAGTGTATTCTCTTCCTCAATCTGGAATAGTTTTGGCCTCCTCAAGTGTAATCGACATCTCGATTAGGGTTGTTTTAGAAGTATCAGGCATTTTGTGAACACGTACGGGGGATATCTGTGCCTAAACATGATTTTCCAATAGTGCTCTACCATGTCATCTCCCCAGCACATGAATCATCTCACCCGTAGTGCATCATTGGAGTAGACTTAGGTAACAAGGAATGGCAGAGCACCCTTCTACAACAAGACACCTGTGATAGCAGTACGTTAGAATTGCCTCACAATGGAGATAGGGGAGGCAAGTATTGGAAAAGACTAGAGGAAAAAGGAAATGTATTATCTTATATATACTTGACCTTCACCATAAAGCAATGTATCACATGGAGGTTTTGAAGAGTGTTTTGGAGTCACATTTGTGGGCTTATAATGTAGGCCTCATCGCACACTTTTGGGTTTGTTCCCACACATGAAGAACACTTCATACATTAGAATTTAGGAGGCATAACACTTGGTGTATGAAGTATCCATCGATGAAGTAAATTGGGTTTTGAATTGACCTTGTGAGCTCCTTTACATAATACATATTTGAGGACCCATTTTTGAACAAGCATTGGATGCAGTGGCATCATTTGGAGATTTATTATTGGATGATAGTGGGGGTTTTGGCCCACTTGGAGGGGAAAGAGCTGCATTGAATTTTTTTTGAGGAAAGGAAAAAATCAAGGAAGATAAGTTAAGCATTACCCTTTGGCCCCTAAAAGGATCAAAATATACATGGGGAGATAAATGGTCCTAGAAACATGCCAAAGTAGATTTGTAGGTGCAATATTTCAACAGTTGATCAAAATATGTTTATGTGTTTATATATTATTGCACATCGACTTTTAAAATTACTTATATCTCAAAAATATAATTATAGGTAACAACCTAACGAGACACTAAATTGATGTATGAGACCCGCTTGTTTGTGGGAAAATAAATAAACCCTCTATGCATCCCACAAACATAGGGGTCTCATACATTAATTTGATGCTAGTAATGTCCTAGAAAATATGCATATCTTAACAATAATCAAAATTGTATTTTTACATTTCTATGTCTCCATAAGTTCTACATTGAGTTCTATACTTTAAAAAACACGTCAAAACCCTTACCTTATCATTGTCCTTTCGCCAGATACATTATCCCATACAAATTGATAAGAGTTTTCCATGAGATTCATTTCCATCACCAAGACCTGCATGAATCATAAAAGACAAATTCTTTATATTAGTAAATAATATATAAGCAAATAAAAAGGCATTTAGTTATGTAAAATACTCTAGAAAAAACTTAAATGGTCGCATACCTTAATGCGCTTCTCTTTGTTTCGAGAATAGGTTATTCTCTTATGAACAGGGCCAACCACATGAAGGTGAAAGCTCATATAGCCCCTTCTCCCCCCTCACATCGCTCTCAATTCCCCATACCAAATAAATGATTTTTTTTATATAGAAAACATATAGACATTCATGCATAAGTAGGCTAGTCATCAAAACATATGAACATATAAACATTGAATCCTAATGCGGTAATTCATATAAACAATGTTTCATACTAGAAATATCGATAAACATCCAAATACAAGTCATGAATTTATACATCTATTTTTTCTTTGATTTATGTTTTTTTACATTCATAAAATTGACGATTGGGATATAATAATCATCCTTTGACACTATATTTCCTATGCCCTATCCTTCTATTGTTTGTGTTTCCATTCAATCATGTACCATACTTCTGATACATCGTTGAGAATTGCGTGGAGGTAGCTGTGCAGGAGCGTGAACTGAAACAATGAAAATGATCATATCGATATGTTGAAATATAATTGAAATAAATATTTCATTATTTTGATTAACATTACAATATTGATATTTACCTGTCTGTGTAGCTGTGATAGTTGGTGCGTTAATTTCTTATCGAGTTGGTTCCTCTCATGGTTCATCCTCCTGATCTACATGTTCTTCCATTTAAAGAAGATAATATGTAGGTATAAGTCAGGAAATAAATATCTACAATCACAGTAAATATTTCTAATTCTAAAGCATACATACCGGAATGGGTACTCTGCTCCCCACTATCATTGGACATGTGTTCTCTAGTATGAAGTGGTGTCTGTTGAATATTGCTAGATTCACTGTTGTAGTTGCATTGTTGCTTGAAAACAAACATAAATACCTAGTTAAGGGTGATATAGTAAAATATGAATTGTTGGCATAGAGACAGACCCAGGGTTCAATGCTACAACAACGCACCAACAAAACCCTAAATACCAACCCTTTTGGAAACACCTGCGAAGCAGATGAAGTCTCACCCAAGGTAGAGGAAGGGGTGGTTGTAGGACTCAGATGTATGCAACCTATATGAGACACACATTTGTGATTATAATACTTAACAGAGCACTTATCAGTTAACATTCATTAACATTTAAACCCTTATTCACATCGCAGGTAAAACCCTAATTACAGAACAACATAGTAATCAACAAGATCTAATACTTCCAGCACTTAGCACATAGAAATAGATCAGATCTAGCATTTATTCACATTACTAAGAACTAAGATACTATATCAAATGCATATAACATACATTAAGATAACAACACTAAGCATAAATCACATCAATCACACAAATAAACCATAACACAGGATATACATGGTTCACCCCCAACATGGGGCTACATCCACCAACTCTTCTTCTCTTTATTATTTTCATTCAATGCACAGAGCCACAAGACCCACTCCGCATAGGACAGGATATCTATGCACACCTTGCCAGATCCTCCTTCCATGAGTTTGGTACCTCACAGAGACTTCTTACAATAAATTTCACTTAGCTCTGCAAGTTCTCAGCACACAGTATGCATAAATCCTTTACAATCAAGAACTCTAGCACTTAGCACCCTTAGATCTACTCAATCTAGTCTATTTATTACATTGTCTAGCTATCTATTTATACTTTACAAATGGGGCCTAAGCATGGGTAAACCCATGGGACGACATCCCATACCTGTTACATAAAACCTAAACCCAAAAATTCCACAAAAGGTGGCGAGATCCCACGATCTCTGCTTTGCTTGGTGCTCCTTCTTTGACCAGCCTGTCGAAGTTCCAAAATTTGTCAAAAATGACCAATGTTTCCACAAAACCTGGTCAGGGGCCAACAGGCCCCCAACACTCACCTATGACTCATCTCGAGTCACTCTGATATGGGTAACTCTACCTCGAAGGCCTTGAGATACTTTGACCTACTACTTTGCCAGAGCCTCCTGCTCAGTGAAATCTTGAATAACTTTTTCAGTCACTGGTCCTTCCAAGCATTGTTATACCATGGTGACTACTTGTTCTAGTTGTGCACCTTTTCCTTCAATCTCCTCAAAAAGTGTGCAAGCTTCATCCTGCACTGGCTAGAGTTTCTGGGTCACTTTCATGACTTTACTTTGGATGGCATGGACCTATTGCTGAACCGTGCGCTGTTCGTATAATCTCTTCATCCTCTTGACTGGTGACAATAGCTTCAACTATTATTTCACTATTACTTCCTATTTCTTTGCCTCCTCGAGCTGTGACTCTGATGTCCTTAGTTTAGGATCCTCTGCAAGGCTCTCATAAGTCTATGCACTTCAACTGCTGAGTTTATTTCATTCCAAGGACAATTCCTTGATTCTTTCGACTGTGCTCCTAGCAGTTTCCTCTCTTTGATCTCGCACTTCATGCAGAGTGATTGACATGGCTTGTAGTTCTAGTTCTTCTATTCATGCTTGGAGCTTCTAAACGGCTTCAACAAGCTTCCCTACTTGGTTCTCCATGGTGTCTTCTTCTATTTGTGTGATGCTCGTCACAAAGTGAAGTTCTCTAGTGACTGCCTCCTTGACTCCCATATACTCTATGAGCAACTATTATTTCTCCTTCTGGATCTGCATTATATCCTATGCAAATTGCGCTTAGAGTTCATCTTTTTCTTGTTGTGCAATTCAGCATTGTTCTAGGGCTTGTTCTTTTGCTTGCTTTAATGCCTCTATGGCCTGCTCCTTTTCCTCCTGGACCCAACGAAGTTGAGCCTCAGTCAAGTCTGCTAATATACGTAGTTGGGAAGGCTCATCTTCTACTTCTATGTCCCCTATTGATAATGGCGCAATAGACACTACGCGGTTCAAATAAACAGCCTATTGTACCCCTTTGAGCTTTTCCTCAATACTGTCAAACATTGTCTCTCGTTTGTATTTTCTTGTCTGTAAGATGTCCTATGAGGTATTTGATACAACATAAATGATAAGGTCAATGTGATCCACCATGAGCACAGTTTGTAATGAAGGTTTAGTGGCTTTTGACTTTTTCCGCAATGAAGGTTTCATCAGGGAAACCTTTATTTTCTTGGATGTTTCTACTTATGGAAGGGGATTTTTAGGTGGTGTTACTTCACCCTGCTTCTGCTTGTCTTCTTCCCCTTCATCCTCTTCTTTTTCTACTTCGTCACCTCCTCCTCCTTCTGGTGAATCCGGTGTAGTTTCCTTTGATGCGTTGCTCAATTCTTGTACCTCTTCCTTCTTTTTCCTCCTGCTACTGCTGGGTGCATCATATTCTTCGTGAGTGACTATAGGACTTCCGATGAGGTCCAGGTCAGACAGTTCTACCTAGTTAATTGGTACAAGGAACTCTGCAGGCCATTCCTTGGTTATTTCTTCCATGTCCTCTTTTGTAAGTTTTTAATAGGACTGGAGCTCTTCTTTGTGTTCGTCTCCACGTTCAGTGATGTAGATGAAGTTCCTTCCTGCGTTGAACTTCTCAAGTGGCCTGAACCTGTGCATAGTGTTCGACGTCATGCAAGGGAAATATTCAATGGCCCTCTTCAGCTGCAGATAATAGGTGTGGAACACCACGTTTGACTGCCATTGTTTTTCCATGTCGTTCTAATACCATAGCGTAGTGAACTTCGCAACTAGTGGCTCAGATGGCTCAATTTCTGGGAAGTTCGCTTCTTCCGACATCTCCCAAGAAATGAAGGCAATGAGAATAAGCAACCAACTAAAATGAAAATCATAGCCATGATCCCGAGTTTCATGGCAGTACTTCTCTAACTAGTTGACGAGGTAGCTTTCCCAGTTCATTTGCAGCCCTTCAATGCATTTTCTCGCGAGGTTGATGGCAAACCTCGTGACCTGCATTGGCCTATTCTTCCTAAAAATATTACTAGTGATCAACTAGCAAGTGAGGCTCACTACACCATTATGGATGGAGGATACCTTATATCCCCACTTCCCCTTCTCCACATCACCATAGGTGTATTTTATTGTCTGCGCCAGGGCGCGATATGCAACCCTCCCTGGGTAAAAGTCCCGTGGGTATTGTCCTTGCATGTTCAATCCAATGATTTGGTGGATCAACATCGGATATAATGTGATGCACTTGTCCAACCATAAGTAACCTCAATGGAAACACAACAGCAGGAGCTTAACGTAGGCGTTAACCTCCTGATGTCTTCTGAGGTGTGGTAACTTCATGACATTGAGGATGGTCGATCTTGCGATGTCCATGGTCCACAACTGGGGGATGATCTTCAACTTCTTCCCCATTTTATTGGTCAAATACTTATGTGGAATGAGCATTCCATAGTTTTTGCAATATCCCAATTTGTTGTCAGTGATCTTAAGTGTTATAATCCTCTCCAACTATAGTCCTACTGCACGTGTCCCCTTCGGGAGGTACACGACAATCACTGTGTAGTTGAATTCCCTTGGAATGCTATCATGACTCACCATGCCAGCCAAAGGTGGGATGTAGTCAGGCATGATTGATGGGATGATATTGGTATTTGCCAAGTCATCATGATGCTTGCTACATTTCTCAGCAACGGGTTGGCTAGACCGATGCTGCGCAGTCAACAAGGATGCTTCTAATCCTCACATTGATGAAGCTTGTATGCCTGTGGACATCACCTTCTCAACCACAAGGTCTATTGGGATTTATTCAATGGATTTTTCTACTTCACTAATGTCGTCCGACATGCACGCTCAAGGTCAGATATCTTAGGTCGGTGAAAAAACACTTAAGGTAACAGAATGGGTGGCGAGGTCTCAATAAGCACTGCATGAAAGTAATTAGTTCTCTTGTGGGCTCAGATAATCATTGTTTGCAAAAGATTCCTTGGTGCAACATTTGACAGGATAAATAGCTAACATCATAAAAGACTCCTCCAATGGGTAGGAATGCTTCAATCAATGCAATTCCATCCGTTATGGCGTGGTCCCAACATTCCAAGGGTGAACATTCCGACAATAACTTCATTTCTAGCCGTTCTGGAGCATTGTTCTAACGGTTGGGATGCCTCCAATGGTCATATTTCTCCACCGTGGCGAAGTGCCAATCTGCATTGTTCTTTTATTATGGTGAGGTTCAAGTTCTGCAAACCTTCCTTCTATGAAGTCCTCTCTAGAACCTCCTGCAATTTTTCTAGATTTTCTTTCTTCTTACTGAGATTTTTCGCTTTATTTCCTGTGATCTTCGTCTCTGGATTCTTTTTTCCATTATTATTCTTATCTTCGCTTGGAATAGTAACTTTGCACTATTGAGAATATTTCACAAGGTTCAAGGTTAATACTTCTTCTCGTTCTGGAATAGGTGTTCTACTTTCCTGTATGGATAGGTTCTTCAAGTCTTTCTGTGTTCTTTCCACTTCGACAATCCGGTCTCTGGACCTAAGTTGCTTCCACTTGTCCTCTTGTTCTTCTATTAAGCACTCTATTCTCCTGGCCATGAAATCCCTTAATTCTTTCTTTTTCTGTTCTAGAGCTTCCTCTTCTTCTTTCCTTCATATTTGATCTTTCTCAATCTAGGTTCTTCCTAGCAAAAGTGCAAATGGGCCCCTGTTCTCAACAAACTTAATAAACTTGAATTCTTCTTCTGTCAATGCTCCATAGTTATCATAGGTACATGGGTAAGTCTTCCACATAGGGTTATCAATTTTCCTTTAAACAATCCTATTCCTCCCAATGAAGGAACCATAGCAGGCTTTCCTAAAATTTCCCAGGTATTTTCTGTCATGATATTCACCTGTGTTTCTACATCTAATAGGCAATCTATGTCGAAGTCTCCTATTATTTTTTCTATGCACTCTTTCTCTTTTAAAACCTTTGATAAACTAATGTCTCGATGATCATTCAGTGTTTCTTTCACCTGTAATAATATAGCCTCTGATTCTTTTCTGTTTCTTTACCATATTCTTAGTCTCTTGACCTTCCTCAGGGTTTTCTTGTCTCATATTCATCTTCTCCACTTTAGAAATCATTCTAGGGAAATCCAAAACTTCATGTCCAATAGCTTTACAACAAAGGAAAATAGGACCTCTACCAGGGAATTCCTTAGAAAGATGTTCCGGTCTTCTACAACTATAACAAAGAGTCAATCCTCTCTTTCTCTTGAACGATCCCCAACCTTTCCGGTACTACGCACTGGGATCATAGTGGTGAATCTACAAAAATTTATTTCTATGATTCTGCATCCACTTGTTAGTCCAACAATTCTTTCTATGCATAGGAATAACACATCTTTCACTATTTCTATCAGATCTATTGATATCATATCTTCTTTCTTCTAGTTGTGCCCTAGTTTCCAGACTAGGACCAAATATATTAAACATACCTAGATCCATCTTTTCAAAACAAAAATTTCCACTGATCTTACATTTATCAGAGCACAAAGCTTTAAGATATTACCTCTTTTATTTAGATCATAATTCTTTTCTTAGCACAGAGCTTCGCAATTCAAGTAGAGTACTGCGCACTATAGCAACAGATCTATGCACAAAGCTTTCTCTTTTCTTCAGTTCCCAACAATCACAGTTTCAGGTCCCAACAATAGAACCATTTGTTGGCATAGGGGAATACCCAGGGTTCAACGCTACAATAGCGTACCAACAAAACCCTAACTACCACCCCTTTCAGCAACACCTGCGAAGTAGATGAAGTCTCACCCGAGGTAGAGGCAGGGGTGGTTGCAAGACTCATATGTCTGCAACCTAGCTGGGACACAAATATGTGATTATAATACTTAACACAACACTTATCAGTTAACATTCATTAATATTTAACCCCTTATTCACATTGGAAGTAAAACCCTAATTATAGAACAACGCAGTAATCAACAAGATCTAATACTTCCAGCACATAACACATAGAAATAGATCAGATATAGCATTCATTCACATTACTAAGTACTAAGATACTATATCAGATGCATCTAACATACATTAAGATAACAACACTAAGCATAAATCACATCAATCACACAAAGCAACCATAACCCAAGATATACGTGGTTCACCCCCAGCGTGGGGCTATGTCCACCAACTCTTCTTCTCTTTAGTATCTTCATTCAATGCATAGAGCCGCAAGACCCACTCCGCATAGGACAGGAGATCTGTGTGCACCTCACTAGATCCTCCTTCCCCGAGTTTTGTACCTCACAGAGCCTTCTTATAATCACTTGCACTTAGCTCTGCAATTTCTTAGCACACAGTATGCACAAAGCCTTTACAATCACGAACACCAGCACTTAGCACCCTTAGATCTACTCAATATAGTCTATTTCTTACATCACCTAGATATCTATTTATACTTTACAAATGGGGCCTAAGCATGGGTTAACCCATGGTCTGACATCCCATACCCGTTACATAAACCCTAAACCCAAAAAGTCAGCAAAAGGTGGAGAGATCCCATGATCTCCGCTTCGCCTGGAGCTTCGCCTTCGACTAGCCTATCGAAGTCCCAAAATTGGTCAAACATGACCAGCGTTTCCACAAAACTTGGTCAAGGGCCAACATGAATAGATTTTACAAGCATGCTACTGTGGTTTCCTTATTCATTTTATTTACCTACATTTGTGTGGCTGGGGAGATTGGAGTCTACCCCAAGCTTCTCCAATATTCAATCACACTTTTAAAACCGTGCTTGAAACAAAGCTTTAGGTCTTCCTCGGTGGCAACAATTTGGAACATATTTAACTACAATTCATAACACCATTAAAATTACCAATAACAAAAATATATATTTGTTCACTACTGTTAAATAAATACTCACCAGAGTTAATCATTTAATTCTTACAATTCAGGATTTTAGTTTTCCATAGCCACCCTGGCCTAGTTTATGCTTCCCATGCTTTTCCACTCTAGCCTTGGTTGGTTTGGAGGTGTCAGGTAGCCTCTATATAGAATTTTTGAAAAGAGTTAGATATCATAATTGTTACTTAAAACAAGAAAGAAAAACATAAATGAGCATATTTCACTAAGAAGATGACATGTGTTGTACCTCTCTTTACCAGGTTGTGGAAGTCTTCCTTGTTTTTTAAACAAGTTCTCCTTTGCATCCTCTATCAGGGCCTTCCACTCTTTCTTCGGAACCATGGGAGGGTGCTCATGCTTGAGGTCTCATTGCAATTTCTCCCTATATTGGGCCCTGGTATATTTTAAATTCTCGTCGGCTAACTTTGTAACCACTTTCTTGTTGAACGTATTGCCGAACAAGTTTACCATGTGGCCTTTCAATTCATCTTTATTTTCTCTATCTTGGGTATTCCACTGTGTGCGAATGGTGGGGCCAAACAAATCCAATGCTTTGTCATTCAAGTTTATGTAGAAAACATTGTTTCCTATAGAAACGTGTTATCAATTAATTTATAATTATCTCAACAAATGTCCATTTCAATTTCATGATAAAAATGAATCAATTAATTAACAAATACCTACAATCTTCTGAATCTTGATTGGAACACATGTGTCATCCACCATAAAGGTGAGATCTAGTGATCCGATGATTTTAATTCGTGCTTCTCCATGAATATCTCCCTCGCCATCTATAGTACGTTCATCTTCGGAGTCATGTGGAGTCCCAGGCCCTGGATCATCATGCTTCAGTGTGTCATGCCAGTCAACATCAGTGTGCTCATCAATGGATTTGAGGGGAACCTCAGGAAGGTCAAAAATCCTCATTTGTACTTTTATTTTTCAACTTTTTTGTTGCATTGCACCATCACTTCTACCTATAGCAGTTGCAGGCTCAACAAATTCCCGGGGCACGGGGTTTAAAAACTCCTACAAATGAAAAAATTTACTTTATCATATCATATAGAAAATAGAAAACAAAAAAATAGATATGAAATTGTCATAGCTGATAAAAATATGTGAAGATGCCACTTACCCCAAATTTTTTTATTAGATTTTGTAGCTCTGCAATTCTTGCCATGTCCTCCTGTGTCAGGGGTCTTTTGCGAAACAAAGCTAGATATTCTATGTTTTCCTTCCTCAAGGCCTTCGCAAAGTTTCTATTGGGTCAGTGGAATAAAATATTTCGTCCTCAAGCTCCTCATCGTCCAAATCTATTATACTCGACTAAAAACATCAAACAATAAATGAAATTAAAATAATTTTAACATAAAAAAAATTAATATATTGTAATCAAATTTAGTTATTATTAAGCACTGACAGTTACCTGATGTTGTTGTGTGACTGATGACTTCCCATGGTAACCCTGCTCTGATCTACTATGAGTGGGTGACTTCCAATGGTGACCATGCCACAATACATTAATAAATAAAATTAATGAGATGAACTTTAACATTTGAGAAATTTGGTTATTGTAGTCATAAGTTGTTACTATATTTAACATTTACATGTTAAGGCACAACAGGTGCCTTTCCATGGTCACCCTGGATAGATGTAGTGTGTGATTTTCCATGGTCACCCTGGACAGATGTTGACACAATAAATCAATCAATTTTTTTTATGAAATTCAACTGTAACATTAAAAAAATGAAATATTGCAGTAATATCAGAAAATAAATAATGAAATTTTAGAAATTTAGTTGTTGTAGTCATAAGTTGTTACTATATTTAACATTTGCTTGCTAAGGCACAACGGGTGACTTTCCACGGTCACCCTAAACAGATGAAGCATGTGATTTTCCATGGTCACCCTAGACAGATGTTGACACAATAAATTAATCAACAAAAGTTATGAAAGTAAATTTAACATTAAAAAAATGAAATATTGCAGTAATATTAGAAAATAAATAATGAAAAATGAAATATATGCAGTAAAAAATTGAAATATTGTAGCAATAAATTATAACAATGATTGATCAAAGGTTGAGTTGAATGGTATGTAAGATATTTACCCCCCTAGCCGCACCCCCTCCATCTATTCGTTTTAAGTTGTAATCGATCAACAACTCTTCACTTGGAACTATTGTTTTTGTTGCACATACAAATATACGATTTCCTTCACACCCCTCAAATATGAAATTCCATTGCTTAGTTGTTTCCACTGGTCATGTACTATTTATAAAGCCTACAATGTTTCTAGAATCTTTTGTCCTTCCATCAATATACATAGTCGACCCTTTATTTTGATTGTTATCTACTAGTTGTATATAATTTGCGGAAACTCTATATCTCCACATACTTTACGTATATCGGACCAACATCAACCAATGATTGTATTTGTATAATGGTATGACATACTCAATCAATTCAGTTACAATTCCATAGCTGACCTTTATGCCATCCATGGAAAATAACCCCAATCCATGTAAGGACGAAGGAGCAATGTGATACATCCTCCCTCTGATGAAGAACTTTGTGTCCACTTCAGGTAGCTCCTTAGGTACCCATCATTGCACTAGATGTTTATACCTCAAGGGAAACTCAATGTCACCTATGCTTTCAACAAAATAATTACATGACCCTCCATTGGCAATAAAAAATTGCATGCATATACACAATCTTTTCCTTACCTTTTCAGATCTAGTTGATCTAGAACCGGTAGATCTAGTACAACACGTCTCACTTTCAACCTCTATGAGTATATCTTGATCATCACTCAAGGAATATAGATCCGATAGATACCTATTTGGTGGTAACTACACTCGTTAAAACAATAAGATATGTTATCGTGTGAATATAAGTTTGTAGTACCAACACTCGAAAAAATGAGAAGATAAGTTAGCGAGCAAATATTCAGGGAACCCATGTTTTGCTTGGAGAATATAATTGATTCTATTGTATGTAAGAAACTTATTGGAGTCCTTGTTTACTTGATTCATATCATACCTGGAATCCCATTATTGTTATCTTGGCATGCTTTGGGGTGTGAGTCTTCTCTTTTATAGAATGGCCTAGATTGTAAGATTTGTGAAAACCATGGAAGAATTTAAGATGAAAAAGGTTCTTGGTGACCCTCAAAGGCACCCAATCATTGAACTTCCTCTTCTAAGAAAGGTAGAATGGAAAATCTTAGAATCTACCATTCTTGAATCCAAAATCAATTCCATACTTAGCCTTATCATAACTTGTGTTATACCTTCATTTACTTCTTATTTTCTTTCAGACAATGGATATGTCAAAACATGCTCTTGAATAAATTTAAGAGTTCAACAAGGCTTTCCTAATTCTTGACACATTTTTCAATACTTTCCTAATTGGCTTGTTATAATAAGGTAGCTTTTATGAAATTGGCTTCTTCATAACTTGAGGTCTTCACTCTTCTTACGGCATCCATTTGTACCTCTCATTTTCATACACCTTTGTATAATCAAGTGAATGAGAGGTCTATGAAATTCATTAGGATATAAAGAGGCATTCAATTCCCAACATTAGGCTTGGGAATTGATGTAGATAGGGTGTGTTATCACCTAAACTAGCACAGTCAAAATTGTCATTTTTAGGTGATAGAGAGAACTCCAAAAAATTATTTCTAAATTTTTATAGGCTTGTTAGAGAGCCTATTTTTTGTAAATAAACTTGAAATAAACATCAGAATTGATTTTCTTTACAAAAAGGGTGAATTATAGGTTTAGGTGGTTTAGGAAAACTTGTGAAGAGTTCATTAACCACCGAAAGTAGAGCTTTCAGTGGTTAACAGGGGAAATTCAGGGCTAGTTAACCACCGAAAGTGCAAGTTTTCCATAAATAAACTGCCTTGGGAAAAATCAATTTTTTCAGCTTTGGAAAGGCCGTTTCACACGCTCAAATAGTCTATTGACAACTAGATATCCTAAGATTTCCAACGGTGCTTTCAGATATGAATTTGGAGCTCAGGAAGGCAGTCAAAGGTTACTCGCAAGATGAGGCAGGGTGTAAAGCCCGAAAATGTCAGAGCCCGCATTTTCGCATGATCCAGATGTCATTTGGAATAATGATGGAATGATAAACGTCAAAAGTTAAGAAAATTGGTGATGTAAGGTGGAATTATGACTTTTGGTCGAGGTTTGATGCTCTGTGGTACTTGCAAACCTCTATTTTTCATTTCGACTTGAAACCATGGCATACACAGAAATCTATGAAGTGATTGTTTCGTCTAACTGTTTGATGATTCACATGGCCCTCATAACTTCAAGTCTTGAGAGATATATTCATGATGATTCCAAATTTAATTATGATTTGAAATACATCAAGTCCGAAGTCTTATTTATGTTCATTATATGAAATCCCTTTGATTTTGTTATCAAACCCAAGTCTGCAGTCATTTTCATTATACCATATGAAGGTCAATTTTTCTATTATGCATATTACAACTCCATCTGTCATCCAAATGCCACAGAAGCCCGAGTCTTCTTTGTTTCATTAAGTCTGAGTTTTCAGCTATAATCAAGCCTGAGTTTCTGGTTATGACTTGTTAAAGATTTGGTCTGTCTCATATAACCCAAGTCATCCCTATTTTGTTCCTTTCAATTTGACATACATCCATTGTTTCCTCCTGATTTTAGTTTTATTGTCTCCCTAGCTCGCAGGTTTTTGCTAATTTGCAGGTACAGGGTGAGGAACCAATTGATCAAGTTGTTGATGATTACCCTAATCTGCCAACTCCTACTCCTCCAAGAGGAACATAACACACCTTTGGCTGAAGCATCTGCTAGCATACCAACACCAACCAGATCACAGAAGATAAACCAATTACTGAAGAAGGTTTATGAGTTAGACTACTCTAAGAAACAAATCAAGAAGAAGAATGCACAGTTAATTGATAGAAATGTGGAATTATATGACATTAGTCAGGATGTCAGGGATAAACATGAAAAGACTTTGGATAGGAACAAACTGTTGATGAAGGAAAACACTAGGCTATATAGACAACTTAGACTCCTAAGGCTGAAGATGAAAGAAATTTAGACTCCAAATCCCAACAACTTAGGGTTAGAAACCCTAGCAGAATTGGCCACTTATTTAGAGAAGGAAACAAAGCCTCCTACACAACAAACTGAAGTTTCCAGCCCTGTACAAGGAGGAGCAGCATCACCAAGCAACCTTGATCACTCACAAAAGCAGCAGGGTAATTCATTTTTGTAATTTTGAACTTTTTCAGAAAGTTACAGGTTTCGGTGGTTAACAGGCCCATATTTTTCCTCTCTTAACCACTGAAAGCAGAGCTTTTCGGTGGTTAAACAGGCCCAGATTTTTATCTCTTAACCACCGAAACCTGTTACATGGTAGGAAGGTCATACTTTTGCCCAGATTTGAGTTTTTCTCAACCAAATCTTTCGAGGTTGGTTTCTAAAGATGAATAATAATTAAATACATCAGATTTAAGGTTTTATCTTGATGTATTTAATGTTTAAGAAGGTGGAAAAGTGAAAATGGTGACCTAGTTCATGAGCAAAAAACTGTCTTTTTTGCCAAAGGTGGCAAATTCAAATTTCCTACGAAGATTCATCAGTCTTGGAAGGTTTTCTACATCTGTCAAAGAGTTTGGAGGATATGAAGGCTATCAAGATAGATTTTGACTCCTTAGATAGGATCTTTTCCTATTTTGTTTTGACTTTCCATTTTTAGTATTCTAGATCCATTTTTATAGGATCTCATCCTTCTCCATTTTAGTCTTCTAGATCCATTTTTATAGGATCTCATCCTACACTTGTTGTATCTATTTCGATTTGACTATTTTTAGCAAATCCGATCCATATTTCAAGGATCTAGATCTCATCTTGTAAGGCTATAAGCCAAACATTTACACCAAAGGGTTCAATCCTGGATATATTTTGGCTCATGTACTTAGACTCTAATCTTGATAGGAATCACAATCTTCTTTTGCTACCAATGTCATATTTGTTCATGTGTTGCATTACTCCGTACTTTGATTCAGTTTAGCCCAACTTTTAAGAAATTTTATCTTCTTATTTAGCTCATGAGTTTGAATTAAAGGATATCTTACTATCTTGTATGACCATGCATGTTAATGTACTTATTATCTAGATTAGTGTTCTTCATACCCTATTTCAATTAATCTGTCTGATCATTGATTTCTAAAAGCACTGTCTCATTCAAATGCATGATAAGTTTTTTCTTTCATTAGTTATTGAGTTATTCCATTGTTCCAAGCATACCAAATTTACCATATTCTTGAGTTACCAAGCATCTTTGGCCTACAACCCCAAAGAGTTTCTTGGAGTGATAACAAATTGGCGTCGTTGCCGGGGAGAGGAGATCGAAGCTCAGCTTCCTTGGGAGATGACAATATCCAGCTTTGATGATAGACAAAGTCTAGACATATATTCGGTTGTAACCATCTATCTGGCGACTCCATGAAGGACGGATTCGGTGGCGACTCCAAAACATTCAGATGTCAAAAGCGTTTTCTGCTCTTTTGGCTCGGAGGTTTGCACCTCTCAATTTTTCTTCAGTTCCTAGTTTCCCACATCCAGTACCTAATATGTCGGAATGGGGAGATTTTTTGCCTAGCTTCAAAGAGAGAAAAGAAGAAAATCCTGCAGAACACCTCCTCAAGTTTCATGAGTGCATGGATCTATTAGATCTACAACATGAAGATGTTCATGTTTTCATTGTATGGTGATGCACGTCAGTGGTATCTTTCTTTACCTCTTTCCAACATTTCATCATTGAAGGATTTTCACAGAGCATTCACTGAGCATTGCAAAAGGTATTTTTCATATGATTTTGCATCTAATAATTGTTGTGATGAATATGAATTACATTGTAAGCTTGAAGATGTAAATATAGAAAGATCTCCCCCTCATAATATGCCACAACTCGTTAATGATCTTCAAGATGTTGTGTTTTCTCATCAACATGAACTACAAATGGATAATAAAGAAACTAAACGCTCTCTTACCATCCTTAAGTCTGATTGTTATGAAGTCAAAGAGCTGGTTCCTTTAGCTACATAGAGAGATGATCATAAATGTATACATGATGTGGCTATTAATGGCTTTGAAGAGTGTGTTGCAACAGGGGACATCTATCATTGTAGCCAAAATATTGGTGATCTTTGGATGGATAACCATAGCATTGATGCTTTTGAAATTGTATCAAACACATCTACTTATTTAGGTTGTCATGAATATGAGATTGCCCCCTTTGAAAAACCCAAAGATGATTATTATATTGACACATTAGTAGGTGACAGTCTCAGATCTGCAGCAGATTCTAAGGGCAGCCCTCATCTTTCTGATTTGCAGATTAAGACAGTTTTTAGCAGATATGAGGAGGAAGGTGAAGAACAAAAAGTTTCTGGTCAACAGTTGAGTTTGTATTTTCATTTGACAGAGGAAGAACAATCCACATTCAGTTCTCAGTTGGGACAACAAGAAGAATTCCAAGGAAGACATATATCTACAAACAGAGATCTAGTCATGGAAGGGCAGTAATCTTTCATGAATCAGAATGCTTTTGAACTTGATTTTAGAGACCCAATGGCTAATTTGATAGAATTACTTATTTCAAACCATATTAAAGTTCTAGATTTCATTCATTCATCAATTTCCATGGGTGAGTATGAATTTTTGAAAGCTTATTTACTACTGTTGATATGTTTTAGTTATTTTCTATTAAGTAGTGATAGAGACAAAGTCATCATGGTTTTGAAGTTTCTCAAATGGCTGTTATGGAAATCTGCGTTTACCTGAGAAAATTTTAGATTTGGTTAGCAGTAGGGATAGGCAGAAGAATAAGCTCTTCATATGAGCACTTAGATTGTTTTCAGTTATTGGTTGAATAAGCATAGCAGGCTACAGGTTGTCTGAAGATAAGTTGCTCAGGCCAGATGACTCCATAGCCCAATGGAATGACACAATACAAATGGTAAATGATTGGCGGCATAATTTTTAAGTAAATGGACAGGCACATGTCTGCTTGTTCTTGGAACCTCAATGGGAGGATTCCATCCCCAAGTAGGAGCCAGTTGTTATCACCTAAACTAGCACAGTCAAAATTGTCATTTTTAGGTGATAGAGAGAACTCCAAAAAATTATTTTTAAATTTTTATAGGCTTGTTAGAGAGCCTATTTTTTGTAAATAAACTTGAAATAAACATCGGAATTGATTTTCTTTACAAAAAGGGTGAATTACAAGTTTCAATGGTTTAGGAAAACCTATGAAGAGTTCATTAACCACCGAAAGCAGAGCTTTTGGTGGTTAACAGGCGAAATTTAGTTAACCACCAAAAGTGAAGGTTTTCCATAAATAAACTACCTTGGGAAAAATCAATTTTCTTAGTCGTGCAAAGGCCGCTTCACATGCTCAAATAGTCAATTGACAACTAGACATCCTAAGATTTGCAACGGTACTTTCAGATATGAATTTGTAGATCGAGAAGGCAGTAAAACGTTACCCACAAGATGAGGCAGGGTGTAAAGCCTGAAAATGTCAGAGCCCGCATTTTTGCATGATCCAGATGTCATTTGGCATCATGATGGAATGATAAACGTCAAAAGTTAATAAAATTGGTGATGTAAGGTGGTATTATGACTTCTGGTAGAGGTTTGATGCTCTGTGGTACTTGCAAACCTCCATTTGTCATTTCGACTTAAAACCATGGCATACACAGAAATCTATGAAGTGATTGTTTTGTCTAACTGTTTGATGATTCACATGGCCCTCATAACTTCAAGTCTCGAGAGATATATTCACGATGATTCCCAATTTAATTATGATTTGAAATACATCAAGTCCGAAGTCTTATTTAGGTTCATTATATGAAATCCATTTGATTTCGCTATCAAACCTGAGTCTGCAGTCATTGTCATTATACCATATGAAGGTCGATTTTTCTATTATGCATATTACAACTCCATCTGTCATCCAAATGCCATAGAAGCTCAAGTATTCTCTGTTTCATTAAGTCTGAGTTTTTAGCTATAATCAAGCCTGAGTTTCTGGTTATGACTTGTTAAATATTTGGTCTATCTCATATAACCCAAGTCATCCCTATTTTGTGCCTTTCAATTCGACATACATCCACTATTTCCTCCTGATTTTAGGTGTATTGTCTCCCTAGCTCGCAGGTTTTTGCTAATTTGTAGGTACAAGGTGAGGAACCGATTGATCAAGTTGTTGATGATTACCCTAATCTGCCAACTCCTACTCCTCTAAGAGGAACATAGCACACCTTTGGCTGAAGCATATGCTAGCAGACCAACACCAACCAGATCACAGAAGATAAACCAATTACTGAAGAAGGTTTATGAGTTAGAATACTCTAAGAAACAAACCAAGAAGAAGAATGCACAGTTAATTGATAGAAATGTGGAATTATATGACATTAGTCAGGATGTCAGGGATAAACATGACAAGACTCTGGATAGGAACAAACTGTTGATGAAGGAGAACACTAGGCTGTACAAACAGCTTAGACTCCTAATGATGAAGATGAAAGAAATTCAGACTCCAATTCCCAAGCACTCAGGGTTAGAAACCCTAGTAGAATTGACCACTTCTTTAGAGAAGGAAACAGAGCCTCCTACACAACAAACTAAAGTTTCCAGCCCTGTACAAGGAGGACCAACATCACCAAGCAGCCTTGATCACTCACAGAAGTAGCAGGGTAATTTATTTTTGCAATTTTGAACATTTTTAGAAAGTTACAGGTTTCGGTGGTTAACAGGCCTAAATTTTTCCTCTCTTAACCACCGAAAGTAGAGCTTTTCAGTGGTTAAACAGGCCCAGATTTTTATCTCTTAACCACCGAAACCTGTTACATTGCAGCAAGGTCGTATTTTTTCTCATATTTGACTTTTTCTCAACCAAATATTTCGAGGTTGGTTTCTAAATATGCATAATAATTAAATACATCAGATTTAAGGTTTTATCTTGATGTATTTAATGTTTAAGATTGTGGAAAAGTGAAAATGGTGACCTAGTTCATGAGCAAAAAACTGTCTTTTTTGCCAAAGGTGGCAAATTCGAATTTCCTATGAAGATTCATTAGCCTTGGAAGGTTTTTTGCATTTGTCAAAGAGTTTGGAGGATATGAAGGCTATCAATATAGAGTTTGACTCCTTAGATAAGATCTTTTCCTATTTTGTTTTGACTTTCCATTTTTAGTATTCTAGATCCATTTTTATAGGATCTCATCCTACACTTGTTGTATCTATTTTGATTTGACTATTTTTAGCAAATCTGATCCATCTTTCAAGGATCTAGATTTCATCTTGTAAGGCTATAAGGCCAAAGACATTTGGAGCACCAAAGGGTTCAATCCTGGATACATTTTGGCTCATGTACTTAGACTCTTATCTCGATATGAATCACAGTCTTCTTTTGCTACCAATGTCAGATTTGTTCATGTGTTGCATTACTCTATACTTTGATTCAGTTTAGCTCAACTTTTAAGAACTTTCATCTTCTTATTTAGCTCATGAATTTGAATTAAAGGATCTCTTACTATCTTGTATGACCCTGCATGTTAATGTACTTGGTTATCTAGATTAGTGTTCTTCATACCCCATTTCAATTACTCTGTCTGGTCATTGATTTCTAAAAGCATTGTCTTATTTGAATGCATGATAAGTTGTTCTTCTCATTAGCTATTGAGTTATCCCATTGTTCCAAACATACCAAATTTACCATATTCTTTAGTTATCAAGAATATTTGTCCTACAACCCCAAAGAGTTTCTTGGAGTGATAATAGGGTGATGAAGGAAATGCAGCCTTAGCGAGGATATTTAGGGTCTATGATACTAAAAAGGATCAGTGGATGACACTTTTCTTGATGATATTAAAAAGGTTCAGTGGATACTCAACAAGATTATTGATTTAGAATTAATGAATGGTTGGAGGATACTCAACAATATAGATTCTTTAGAATTTATGAATAGTGTCCGAAGGGTGCTAAGGCCTCATCTAGAGATGGGTCAAGTGACAAGGTTCAATGACACGACAGGATATAAGTTATATGACAAAGTAAAAGTGTTCTTGCAACAAGTATAAGTGCCAATAAAACTTGAAGGAAAGGACAAACTCTCATATGAAACAATAAATGCTTGCACTATTCAAGTTAGGTACATTAAAAATGGTGCATGAGAAACAAGCATATAACAACAAAGACAATTGTATCTTTCAAGTACAAACACTGTCAATATGTAAATGATTTCCAGTAATAAAGTATCACTAATGACTGCCCAGGAATGTAATTCAAATGCTAGTTCTCCAAGGTGTAATCAAGAGCACATAATGACACTTCATTCAATGTAATTTCCAGCTCATGGATGCATGAAAGATGACTGTGCAAAGATTTATTTCCAACATATAAATGATTTTCCAATCAAGCTTATATTGTTACCACTTCAATGTATAATTAACACAAGTCAAAGGTCAAGCTTGTGTCATGTATTCCAAATGGGACTTGACCAAAATGTGACTTTATCATGTACTTCGTTGATGCCTTGGATAATATTATCTATGACGTGCTTGGGGCATGGCATAATGAGCATAATGGATTACATTCTGCAGCTAAAATAAAAACTCTCAAATCTCTACAAACATGTTATTGTTGGCCAAACCTTCATAAGAATGCTAGAGAATACATTAGCATATGTGATGAATGTCAAATAATAAGCGGCCACATAGGTTGATGAAATGCCTCTACAACCCCAAATTTCATTAGAGTCATGTTGGTGAAAGGGTATGAGAAGGCCCATCACTACCCCCCAATTGGAGGTTTTGCACATCCCTATCCAAAAAAAAGATAATTTCCTAATATGATGATAAGGAGTTCCATGTTCTAAATTTTGGGCCAAAAAATAATGTTTGGGGCCATTCCCATGTGATGAGTTGTAACACCATTCCATGATAATGACACATAAAATATTAGTATTAGTAGAGGGACCTATTCCATGGCTAGTGAGATCATTTGAGAACTAGGAGTTGTAAGTTGGGGTTTTTGAATGATAATGAATGGATGAAGATTATATGGTGTTTTGTGTATGACTTCTTGATTACATTCTTTTTGTATGAATATTTTTGATTCTGTATGAATTGGTTTTGTAGGCTACATAGAAATTTTGCATTACAAAAATGATATATATCAGGGTTTATTAGTTGTTCAATCTTATTACATTTGAGAACCCACACATGATAGATACACATGCATGCCCTCACATATTTTTTGCATATTTTGGGCATAAATTTTTCCTATTGGCTACAATTCGAACTAGCTTGAACAACAAGAAGGATAATGAAACCAGTATACTAAATATGTACTCTATAAACTATGACTCTATTTATACTTGAAAAGATTCGTATCTATCCCATCTAATAAATCACTTGATTGGTGGGAGTTGTTCCTTAATTACATAATTTATTGCATGTTGTTCAAGGAACTATTTCCCTCCTTTGTCAATTCAAATCCTCAATATTAGCAAGATATTGAATCACTTAGGGTCTTTATGACTTCGTTTAACTGATAGCGGCTTTGAAGGTTGTGAAGGGACAATATCCCTTAAATTTGTCAACCATTAAAAAAAGTGGTCTATGCCAATCAATGAAGGAGCTAAACTTGCCATGTGGGTCAAATTATTTCAGCATAGTTGCACTATTTATTTCTTGTGAACCATATTAACTTAAAGATTCAAATCACGCAAAACCATAAAACCACTTAATATCAATCATATATCACATTCATATTTAGATTAAGTAATATCACATTTTATTATATATGAATGAGTCATAGTATCTACACCGGTCATCAAAAGTGATAATATTTTCCATGAAGGTCTTGGCTTATGATGAAAATGGTATAAAATTTGGACATAATGTGGGCCATGGAAAGTGACAAATTGAAGGCCCATCACTACCCCTGAATTGGAGGTTTTGAAAAACCCTATATAAAAAAAAGAATGGGGCAGTGCAACAGAACAAGTCCAACAGACACTTGAGTAGCAAGCCCTCTGCATTGTTATTGATTCTTATGGGAAACAGAAACCCCGCAAGCTTGATTTCATGATTGAAAAGCCAACCCTACCATTCCATAGGTTCAAAGAGCATGTCACTTTCCTCAAGAAACCTTTGTGCCTAAAGAACCTAAGTGAAAATTCAAAGAAAAAGCTACATTTCCAATACATCATGCATTTTTGATATAGGAGCCATAATACATAAATTTAGTTGAAAATATCAATTAGAGAATCCAATTGTATAGGAACCCTATGAGGGGATTTTTGTGCACATATCGAGCCACTAGCATTTTTATTCCCTAAATTTACATGTCAAAATTTTTAGGGATTTTCATATGCAAATATTGGAAATTCAACAACTCACCATTGTACCGTGTCTCCTTTCCCTTAATATCTCTCTCATGGTGGCCTTCGTGAGCTATGTCTCCTTCCTAACCCTTCCCTCAATCTCTCTCTTCTGGCCAGTGCCCTCCACGAGCTATATCTCTCTCCTTTGTAACCTTTCTTGTGATATCTCTCTCCCAATTCCCTTCCTTCTCTATATCCTTCCTTCTCCAACGTTCCCTCCAACTCACGAGTCACAATGTGCCCTGGTCTCCTAGTGATTGAAAGAAATGAAGTTTCCTCGGACTAGTTTGATCGAATCTCACTCACATCGATGAAATGAAGAAATGTATATCTCCCAATGCCCTTACTTATCTATTTCCTTCCTTCTCTAGTGTTCCCTCCAACTCACGAGTCGCAGCTTGCCCTAATCTCCTCACTAAAGTTTTCTTGGACTAGTTTGATCGAATCTCACTCGGATGGATGAAATGGAGATGAAATGTATATTGACATGATATGAAAACCATGTATATTCATGATTATATTCTCCTTTTGATTATTTTTGTGCCATAAAACATCCCACCTAATTTTGAATCTATCACCTAACAATAGGTGGAAGACCATGTCACACTTAATGGGGTATGAAATTTTTGTGACTTAACAACCATTATGCAATTCCTTATTCAAACATTCCACTTAGAGGTGTGCTAGTCCAAAAGGGGAAAATGATACACTTAGGGTAAGTGCATCCTAGTGGAGACAATAAAAATGCCCAAATTTCATTGATCTAGCAAGCCCCCATTGACAACCCAGAGAATAATAATTATCCATTCTAGCTATAAGTATAAATACACATGTATTTGAAATTATTTTATCATAGAGACACCTTTTACAACTCAATATGGATGAGATGTGTAATGAAACATAACGCTGAATTGTGAAAGATAATAACTAACAACGCTAACTAATGTAACGATAAAAACACTAGTGTGATAGATAATAACTAAGTTAGTTATCATCTAATCTTGTGTTCTTAGGAGATTTATCCAAACCAACAACGATGACATTATTGAAATAATCTATCCTAGATAACAAAAGAAGACACTATTCCAATGCTTGATCCTATATAACAACAAATACATTGTTTCAATGATCAATTCTAGAGAACATTGACACTATTGCAATAGTTTATCCTAGAAAGAAAAAATGATAACCTAAATTTACTTTGCTTAGGTGGACAAGGTGCTAGTCCCAAGTCTTACTCAAGCAAGGTCTAGGTCCCAAACTTTGCTTATATAGGTAATTATTAATGTGAAACATGCCTATTATATAATGAGTAACCACCATTGGATCTTTGACCAACATATATAAATGTCATAAACATCGACAATTTCAAAATCCATAGAAGGTCTCTATTCCTTTGTGGAGTAAGGATCATCCTCATAGCAATGTCATGGAAAAAGCAATGCCACTAATGTCTTCCTTCTTCATTGATGAATTTCCATGAGCACTGCAAACAATTATGTGCAAGGAATATATTCATGTTCATCATATTATAATTTTATATGTGTTGCATTCACATGGAAAATCCAAGACCTAAAATGTAGATGGAATCTAGATTTACAAGTAGGACAATGAATCATTGTATAACATAACTATTGAAGGAATGGTTTATTCATCAAGAATTAGAATAGAGGTTCTTGATTGTTTTTATTAGGCTTAGATGATTTATTCCTAAAAATCTAAAGACAAAATACTCACTTATACACCACAAGAAATGGTTGTGTTAAGGAATGGTTTGGTAACAATTTGCATTCAAACAATGAAGATCCTTATTAGCAATGGCATAGGATTTTAAGTGGTCTATATGCATTCTAAAATTTATAAGTCATCACCCTGCCAATGTAATTAGTCATCACGAGTTAGTAAAATTGATAGTAAACAGGGCCTTAAACCATACACAAATAACTTGGGGAGACTTAATTGATCCCGATAGCCCCTACAAATTGAGTAACCTGAAGTCCACCATGAAATTCCCCCACATGGAATTGAGGTAGCCCAGAAAGAATGAGATAATGACCAAATTGAAATTCCAGTACCCCAACCTGAAATGGAAGTAGAACTCATTAAGTTGGCAGAAACTCAGAGCATCCAGGAAGGAACATCAAATAAGAAGAGACATAGAATGATATTTGTTCCTAAAACCTCCACTGTAAAAAGAAGAAAGGGTAAATAAACATCACAACATGAAAGAACTCAAGAAACTGTACAAATAGAACAACCATCACATGACATCCCTACAGAAAAACAAGATGATTTCTTCAGAAGTTATGAAGAAGAGATGGCCCAAGTATTGGGAAATTTAGGGATATCACTTACTGAATATACAGACAAGTTAGGAGAGCCCCAAGCTACAACTTCTTCTCATTCAAACCCTGTCTTGGTCTTCTTGATATGGAGATGCCATCTCCTGAGGGAGCAGAACAACTAGAACCTCACATTGAGGTAAACAGTCCTTTAGAACAACCAGATCACCCAAAAGATACAGGGAAGCAGTTACCAATTGATCAGGGTGGGGAAGACCTTTAAATTCCCCATAGACAGAAAGAAACAACAGGAAAAGGCAATAACAAGATCAAAAAATTAGAACATGAAAACAAGACATTGAGGAAAAGGGTCAAGAAAATAAAAGTATTAAAAAACAAATTTGGCAGATTGAAAGAAACAACTAGACAAATTAGGGAGCAGCTGGAATAGGCCGACAAAGCCCATAAGAAGAAGAAATCTAAGATGGCTAGAGTACAGGGAATAAATCCACTTCCAAGAAGGACAATTCACACCAATTCTGTTGGAACACAAACAAAATTGCATGCTCCTTTGGAAACAGTTGAAATAGAAACTCAAACAGAGGCTCCAAAAAAAATAGAAACAATTGTTCAGATTGAAGAAGTATTTCACTCCCATGAACAAGATTGCATTACTAAAAGGTTTGAAGAAGAACTAGAACAATCCCAACAAACCCTAACTCAATGTAGAAGTGAAATGGTAACAATGTCAGAACATCAGAAAGTTGTCAGACAACTCTGATCCATGTCAACAACTGAGAATGAGACCTTTGTTGAGACCAAAAAGATAAAGAAAAGGTGAAAAAGGTACAGGGTCAACTTGATGGAGCCTTGGAGAAGATTAAAGAAATTTTCTCTATTTATTTTGATATATTATCTTGCAGATTCCCTACTACTAACTATGCCTTATTTCTATTAGAACGTTATCTATTGCTAAAATTGAAAGCTATTAGAGAAGGAACACCTTCTGAGTTCACCATTGTTTCTAATTTTTTTTCATGTTTTAAAGAATAAGAGGATGGAGTACAATACTTTCTGTTTGAACTATATCTTCACAGCTTCATCCTAGGAGAAAAAATAAAAGAGAACCCCAATCCATTCATTGGGGATATCTAGTTTCAAGCATTCTTGTCCTTTGCCAAAAATCATACCAGGTGGGCTAAATCACGTAAGTTTTTCATGAAAAGGGAGAATGGACTAGACCTATGGATCAAAGGGGAACCTCCTAAATCCTTTGATACCATTATGCTATACAACACATTCATGAAGAGGGAGAAGGTTGTGGAATCCTTAGCTCCCATCCATAGAAATGTTGTACATTCAGGTCTATAGTATTTTAGAGAGATTAAAGAAGAAGCCCTTTCTTCTCCCAAATTAGGATGGAATGTATCTTAAAATGAAGTTAAGAACAGGGAACCATTTGGTTTCAGAATTTTTCACGCAACTACTTTCAGGTTAGAGAGGTATGCAAGAATGATCATGGATGAAGGGCCTTCCTGGATTGGATGTAGGTATAGTCCTCCCATTATTTGGTATCCTCTAGAGGGTTATCAGAGTGATTATGAAATTCGTAAGAAAAGGGAAGATGTTGCTTTTGAAGATATTAAAGGTAATCATGGGTTGTGAAGAACTAGAGAAGAGACCTCTCCACCCTTCAGTATCACTGCTTTGCATATAAACTCTCTTGTTGCATGAGGACATGCAAAAAGGTAAGTTGGGGTATGTTGAGTTGAGAAAAATGTATAAAGATTCTTCTTAGTACTATGGTTTGTGCTATATTCTTTGTTGACTTTTAAATTAATTTGAATTAATTAGTAAAGAAAATGATTAAAAAGTCTTTAGAAAATATTATTGAATGATATTAGATATTTTCTGAACTTTGGTTTGAATTGTTTTGATTTTATGAAGAAATGGACAATTGCTGTTAACTCAAGATAGTTAAGAAGATCATGAAGATGCGCAAGCCATTGAAGATCGAAGAAATCATGCACAAACTTATTAAAAGGAAGATTGACTCTTTATCTTGCAATCTTCATAAATAGTAAAAGAAATCCTAAGGATCTCTCGATCCTCAGGATAATTCAATTACTTATCTCATTGTAATATATAAAGGATAGTGAGCAATAGAGAAAAAACCCATGAATTTAACCAAGCATTCAGATCTCTTAATTGTTGACATTCTGTACAAGCAACCCCATTGTAAATGATTTACCAATTATGGAATTAATGAAAGCTTCAAGCATTTTGAGCATCTTTGCATACTAATTTTTTCGTAGCAGTACCTTCTGAAGACCGTGGGCTCAGCCGAAAGGAGTTATTGTCTCATCTATAATCGTATCAATTCTGTTATAATTCTATGAATTCAATGTCCTTTCAAACAGTTAGATAGATTTGATAATATGTTGATTATTTTATGAATTAGTTATGTTGTTAATTTGCAGAGAATAGATGTTCTATTTAAAGATCATTGATTGTTGTTCCATTTCCTATTGCTGTTAGTTTATCGCTTGTGAATTCCTTTCATTTTCACATACACCATTCCTTTTATCAAATTCACATTTGTTGATCCTTTCGTTTAATTCACATTTACTATTCCTTCTTAAAAAATCAGTAATTCGTTGTTCTTTTCCAGTAGATTAATCAATCATTGAGAGATTGATTCATCAAGTTTTCTCGTAGATTAAATTGTTGTTTATTAGATAAATTAATTCAATAAATTGAATGATCCTTTGATTCATGGTGTGTTATTGTTCAGATTACAATTATGTTGATTGAGTTATTGATTTTTAGAGTTTTTAGTTAATGCACGAAGAACTTGATTATTGCAGTAATTTAAATAGACTCAGATTTGCTTTAGCTAAATTATCTACACGATTTAAACCTCTACGACTATCTGCATAGAATTTTCTAACATTCTTGAAAGAGAAGACGAATCCTTGGTTGATAAATTAATGTCATACTAAGGTTTTTTTTAGGACATATTTAGAGCCCAACATTTTGGCGTCGTTGCCACGGAGAATGTCAAAGATAGCATAAGTTGCGTCTCTGGAGGATGAGGTATTGAAAACGGAAGGTAAGAACCTACATGGGAAACAAGTAAAATGCTTGTGCCAACAACTACCTTTAGTTGATGCATAGAGGTTATATAGGTGCATAGAATTTGTGTGTGTGTATGACTAAGAAGAAAGAACCTGAAAAACAAAAACCCTTACCAAAAACTACAAAATCCCAGGGCCTGGTTATTGGGGCTCATAAATGTCCTATTTTCATCCACCTTTCCCTTCAACATTCTTCACATTTCATCGCCCCATTAACATTTCATGATATCATTTCATAAATATACTTGGGTTTCAGCTTATTATTTTCCACTTTATTCATTTTAGTATTAAAAGGGAATTTGTGATTAAATATTAGAAAATCAACATGTTTTCATATATATCTCAAAAATGTGTGGTCTTTTTAATGTGAAGGAATATGTGAAGAATTAATTCAAAATGAATTCTCAAATACTTCCTCCACCATTTCAATATTTGAGGAGATAATTCAAGCCTATTCCAAGGAGAAGATCATGGAGATTTGGTTGGAATATCTTATCCAAGATGTATGAGAGATATGTGTGAGGATTTGAAGGGATTATATTTTGTAATAATGGGAAATTGGTTGAGAGAAAAGTGGATCTGTAATTATGAGATGGTTATATTATCTTCAAGGCTCTAATGTATAAAAGAGAGTGCTCTCTCTTCATGAAGGGGCAATCAAGTAGAGAATTAAAGTAGTCATTAATGTTAGTGATTAGGATTCGAAAGAGAAAGGGATTCTTAGCTTTGATTCATGGTTTTGGTTTTCACGCTTTCATTATTCTTTTATAAATATTGATTTGATTATTGTAATATAAGATTGCTTCATTGGTGAGAGATCTCATATTTTGTTGTGCCATTCAAATCTTCACATGTTGTATTTTCTTTTCCTTCATGTAGTTCTCTATTCCTAGATTAATTTCCTTCATGCAATTTCCCATTCCTAGATTAATTTCATTTACGCAATTCAATTTCAGTCGTGTGTTAGATTAATGATTCTATTTCAATTTCCTACATTAGATTAATGATTCAATTTCAGTCATGTGTTAGATTAATGATTCAATTTCATTCATGTGTTAGATTAATGATTCAATTTCAGTTGTAGCTTAAACATTAGATTAGATTAGTTCTGCTTCAAATTTGCATATACTTTGCGTTTGCTTCGTCAGTTTACGAACCTCGGGTTGACAAATTAAATAGTTGGGAAAGTACTACAATGCAATTAATTCAACATTAGTTCGGCCCAATGTAACGACTATTGTCCCCTTGTTATGATTATTGTTCCCTTTACATGAAGTGTCATTCATTTGAATAGAACAAATTTCGTTCCCTTTACGATTGTTGTTCCTTTACAGGTGTTGCAACCCTAGAGGCTGGGTATTGAAAACATAAGGTAGGAACCTACATAGGCAACAAGTAAAATGCTTGTGCCAGCGCCTACCTTTGGCTGATGCATAGAGGTTGTTTTTAGGACATCTTTAGAGCCCAACATTTTGGCGCTGTTGTCGGGGAATCGTGATGGATTGAGGTATTAGTTTATTTTTCATTTCAATTCATGCAAGTGTGATCTAGACGTGTTGGTAAGGGGTCATAGAAGCTCGTGAGAGTAGACTCCTCATGTTCTCCCTATGAACTAGGTAAAAGTAGTTTCAATTTATGAAAATTTCAATTTATGCAAGAGTGTTTAATTCATGCAAGTGTGATCTAGACGTGTTGGTAAGGGGTCATAGAAGCTCGTGAGAGGAGACTCCTCATGTTCTCCCTACCAACTAGGTAAGAGTAGTTTCAATTTCTACAAATTTCAATTTATTCAAGAGTGTTTAATTTCTGCAAGTGTGATCTACATGTGGTAGTTCTAAGGGTCATAGAATCTCATGAGAGGAGACTCCTCACTGTCCCTACCAACTATCAAGAGTGTTAATTTCCACAACTGTGAAGAGTAATTGTTCTCTGTTTTAGCAAGAGTGTTTTTTAAAGTTTTTTTTCATTTTGATTTGGGTGTTGTAAGAATCCTTTTTTTTTTAACATGATTTAACAATGAATGTAATCTTGGAACTACTCACTCATATCCTAGAAGATGTCAGCATTTCCTCTTCCCATGAAGAGATCTCGACAAGGATCAAAGATTCAAATACTCCTCCAGAAAGAATTGAAGATCCAACATGTGAAGACTCTTATGCATCTGATGATGGACAATTGATCGAAAAGGAGATCAAGGAAAATGAAGAGGAATTACAACATGATCTGAGCGAGGAACAACACACCTATGAAAGCCTTATCGAATGATGGTTTCAAGCAAGTACTAGGTTAGATACATTTAGTTTTTCTTTTTATTGTTTTAATCCACAGTTTCAACAACTAATTTCACACGTCCATACATATTCCCAACTATCAATTGCGAAATTGAAAGATAACATATTTTTATTACTATTGCGTGCATGTCTACATTGGTTGTTTGATTATATGTAGCTAATCTCTCATTTATAATTAGCATAGTGTAGGTAGGATTTTATTTTTTATTTGTTAAAATAAGTATGCTCTCCACCACGCTTCATGCGATCGCGAGGATCAGAAAGTAGGATATCTTTAACTTTTCCAGGAATGAATAAATTGATGTTTTGCAAACATGCCTAATCTATTTCATCCTTAATTTGCAAATCATTTATCTCCATTTGCTAAAAATAAAATTTTGTTTCAATTTGTTTTACATTTTTTAGTTTATTTTTTTAGAAACAAATATAAAAATAAAACAAATTTTAACTTAAAAAAAAAACAAAATAAATAAATAAAAGATAAATAAATAAAAAATGTTGCCCATCCATATTGTACCTGCAAATAAGAACATTAGCTGAATAGAACAAAAACTGGTTTGAAATTTTAGGCGGATAAATCCTTTGAGCTTTTACTTGAAATTGTATCATGCTTTCTGCTGCTGCTCTTGTTTTAAACCTTCTTGCATAGAGATCTGAAACCTGCAGACATTCGATATCACATGTTAGACCAGCTATAAAAGAATAAACATTGTTGCAATCTGCTTCATACAATGTGACAACGCAAGGTGGTTTTTCGAGACAGCAAGGTTTGGTGATCGATCCTGATGGTTAGCAACATCATGAGAGGCCGAGAGTAGAGATTGTTGTAGTTGAAAAGGCTATGTGGAAAATGAGTCTGCAACAATAGCATGGAGGCACAAGTAGGATATTATTCTTTTTCCAGAAAGGCCTGGTGAACCTGACTGCACATATTGCATGCGGACTGGAGCCACTGCGAGGCAAAAGGCTTGTTTTTTTGGGGGGCTACTAAGGAGACTTTATGTCTCCCCAATAAGCCGTATATTTCTATGGCAAGTAGATCAGAAACAAAGTAGAAATGAGTTGAGAAGATTAGTATTTTGTTTGCTCGACCTTTCTCATCCCCGCTTCTATTATTTCATTTGGTCATTGATGCCATATCCACAAATTCAGATACTGTGGGGTTCATCCACCAAAAGATTCATTTCTAAAAAGCCCATTCAACTATCTGTTAACATTTTCTGAGAGATCCAGAGGTAGTTTCTTATTTTAAATGATCACGAGCTCCAATAATGAATGAATATCATTAAAATGCAATTTCTTCAATATGACATCCATTAGATATTCTTTTCCGGAGGTTGTAAAAATGGCATTCAAAGATTTTTCTTCCAGACTAAATCCGAGTTGCTACAATATTCTTCCATATTAACGATGATTGAAGATATTAATTCAAAACCGTTAGCATCCATGTCATATCTGATCATGTAGAGAGCCTGATCGAAGCTCGAGCAGTCGATCAGATCGAGAGCTTGAGATCAAGTTTATCTGGTTTCAATAAAGAGAATGTTGAACAGGTTCAAGAACATTTCACCATTCATTGCGACTAGTCTCTTTTGAGTTCCGTTTATTCCTCTATTGTCAAGTGTAGGTAGTCATTGTGTCCCAGAACGTTCCATATGATTGTCTTGTCATTGCAGCTATGAAATCTATCTTGCAGGAATTGTTTAAAAGTGCATGGGGTTATGAGTCTGCCACGAGGGAATGAGAGTTTTCAACACTGGGTTGATTGGGATCTAATCCTAACATCCACCTATCTAAATCAGAATTTAAAAACATGATATACCTAGGCCTCTTGCTGATCTTCATGAGCCCTAGATTCTTCACCAGCATAGCTGATCAAATGTGATCCAGGGGATCAAATTTTGCTCAAAAATTCAAAGTGCTTGGAATATCTTCAAATCAAACAAGAGCATAGGCCTCGTTGTTACGAACCCAATGCAACTCGTTTGGGTTTGAATGGATGTTGGGAGAGAGAGATATCATGTTCTGTTCAAAATGACAAACAAGCAAAAAAAGGGATGCTAACTGTACAGTCCGTATAGTCCGTACGACTGCTGATGTGGTAGTCTGTATGACACATGGCAGATAGTTGTGTGGACAGTTGGCATGTGACGTGGCATGTTTGCAGTGAACAGGATGGCGACACGTGGCCCAGTCAATGGCCGCCACATATCATATATACATTGGTTTAAAATTATGTTGTTGGCCGGAATCGACCCCGTGACCTCCAGGCAGGGGGGAGAGACTTGGGAAGGGCCACCAATTGATGTGCCACTGGTTGTCCTTGTTATATATATGGCAATATATTTATATATGTTTACATGTGGATAGTTGGGGCACGACTGGGCTGGGGCTTAGCCCCAGCCCTTGGTCGCATATTGCGTTAACATATGACCCATTGCTATACTGTTTGGTGCGTGCGTGGTTTCTTTTTGATTTGGTTTCAATAGTTATACAAACGACCCACCACTTTTCCTTTAACCATTGGCTTGTGGAAACAGGGGCCTATGTTTGCACTTGCGCGTGGTCATATGGGTCATATGACCTTGCCCTTAATAGTTAGGGGCTAGATGTGCCCATAACCATCCTATAGTTTGCACGGTTCACGCTGTTGCGTCCGGTGCTAAGTTTTTACACTTAAATATGCGTGTGGGCTAGGTTGATCCAACAAGGGTGTGTTTTGTAGATGCAGAGACAACAAGTTTGAAGGGGGACTTCCAGGAAGCCTATCTTCTTCAATTTTTGGCCAAACGAGGTGACGAAAAAGCCCAGCTAGGGGTTTTTGGATGTTCTGAAGCCATTGGAGCAATATATTTAGCATTTTGAGCATTGTAAAGCACATTTTTTAGCACTTTTCACAAATAATACAAATGATCCATTGGAAGCTGGACCAGGAGATGTAGCCCAAGAGAGGGGTGAACTCCTTTATCATTTGTTGTGTTATGTGTTTTCTGTTCACTATTATTGTTGTTGTTTGTGTGCATCTTTGAAGAGTAATTTTCATAAAAGTTGTGTTGCAAATTGATCCATTTGCATTTTAACACATAAATTTTACTTGCAAATATTTTCAAGAATACAAGTCTTCTTCATTTTTAGATCAAGTTGGTATCAGAGCATAGGTTTTTGAAGACTTGATTATTTTCAAGTGTTTTGTTTTCTGATGC
>SNQJ01S0004543.1:78925-110524 GCA_010110895.2 Picea sitchensis
AAAATTGCAAATGGAATCTTTTATAAATTCCTGAAAATAATATGGAAACATGTTTTTGTGATTTTACGCTAAGAAAGAAATCAACGATGAAACAAACGTGCACACAACAACCACGACAAGAGGTACAAAAACACATTTTATTTTTACTTTGTCACATTTATACTTCTTTCTGCATGTTATGTTTTTCTTCGAATGTCTCACAAGTTTTCATGCAGGATTTGTACTAAGTCTTTTTTTTAGGTGCACGATCGATCGCATCTTGCTGCTGAAGTGATTTTCAAAGATCACAAACTTCAAAAAAAAAAACATGCCTTATTGACTGCTTGAAGGAGATGATTCTCATTTTACACATCATGGCGTTTGTTGTTACAAAATGACCATTCATCAAACCACATTTCTCCTTGAAAGCAGACTGGTCATCCATGTGTTGAAGCCCATATTCCGTTAAATTATCCTTCATGACTTCGTACATGCCTATCTTTTTTATTCGCATACATCTCTTTATCCTTTCCCACTCATTTTGCCTTGTCAATAAAACTATCTATATCCCTTTCCATGACTACATTGCCTTTCCATAAACATTGTTGCTACTGAGATATTTTCATCTATAGTCCTACCAATCATTTTGTATCAACCTGCATTGACTGATGTGGAATTCCTTAAGGCCCACCTTTCAACAAGTCTTTCCCCATCGGCCTCAACACCTTATCTGGGATATAGACTAGAGTCTATTTTGAGTACCTAGAGGCTTGCATGCCTTAATGGCAAGTTATATCACTGACAATCATGGGAATACATCAATTTCTCTTGATTGTCAGATCTTGCAAGTGGCTTGACATCATCTCATTCATTCACACTTCGCAATATGTACTTGGGTACCTTGGCACTCATTGACATCAATGGTGATTTTTCCTCACATTGGTTAATGACATTCATCAATGGTCGGTAATCCAATGACTACTCTTCATGCTCGAAATTGACACATCCATTCACATGATTAGAATTCTACCATCGGGTTGTAGCAGGTGAAGACTATACACTTTTTCATGACTCCATTAGCAGTTGCAGCAATATTTTTCAGCTATATGAGAGTACCACAGTTCCACTTTCATATTTCCTCTTTTCCATGATTCATTCAACAACAGTTCTAATTCTTCCACTTCACATTCTCTGATACAGTAGAGAGTAGTCACAGCTACAATAGTAGTCACTTTTCACATGAACCTGCAACAGTGACATCTTTCATGCTCCAGCAGCCACATCAGCCATATTCCCATTGCATAGTTCATCAACATTTTGGGTAAGTGGAGGTATGTTATTTTCTAAAATTTAATCATGTAATTCCTCAACTACTAGGAATGAATAATTTGGAAAATTTCCTCACCAAGTTCCCTTTCCTTTTCACTTCTATGAATTATGCTACATTGCATGAGGACATGCGACCAATTCAGTTGGGGGGTAGGGGACTTTATCCACTACCATCATTCCATTTTTCGTCTCATGTACCATTTACCAACATTTCTTTTCCAACGATAATATGTTGCACTTTTTGTTATAAGCATTGATACACATATTGGCATGATTCAAAAATATATAAAAAAAAGGCTTTCTTATACTTAGTGATGTTTCCTTATGCACATTTGATAGCATATATTTTCCAGTAAGAATATGGGAAAATTATTATCATAATAGAAAGAGAACAAATAAACAAAATGAATGTTGTTAACACATGAACCAACATTCTTTATATTCATGGTTGTCACACAAGAACCAACCATAAGAAAATGACAGTTGTTACTCATGTAAATCCCATCCTGGAAAAATTCATTATCATCACTCAAAGCTGAACATTCAGCTGCCAAAATTTCTTGAGAAGATACATGCATGGTTGCATGAGGACATGCAACAAGTTAAGTTGGGGGGTATGTTGGGGCTCATAAATGTCCTATTTTCATCCACCTTTTCCTTCATCATTCTTCACATTTCATCACCCCATTAACTTTTCATGATATCATTTCATAAATATAATTGGGTTTCACCTTATTATTTTCCACTTTATTCATTTTAGTATTAAAAGGGAATTTGTGATTAAATATTAGAAAATCAACATGTTTTCATATATATCTCAAAAATGTGTGAGCTTTGTAATGTGTAGGAATATGTGAATGATTAATTCAAAAGGAATTCTCAAATACTTCCTCCACCATTTCAAGATTTGAGGAGATAATTCAAGCCTATTCCAAGGAGAAGATCATGGATATTTGGTTGGAATATCTTATCCAAGATGTATGAGAGATATGTGTGAGGATTTGAAGGGATTATATTTTGTAATAATGGGAAATTGGTTGAGAGAAAAGTGGATCTGTAATTATGAGATGGTTATCTTATCTTCAAGGCTCTCATGTATAAAAGAGAGTGCTCTCTCTTCATGAAGGGGTAATCAAGTAGAGAATTAGAGTAGTCATTAATGGTAGTGATTAGGATTCGAAAGAGAAAGGGATTCTTAGCTTTGATTCATGGTTTTGGTTTTCACGCTTTCATTATTCTTTTATAAATATTGATTTGATTATTGTAATATAAGATTTCTTCATTGGTGAGAGATATCATATGTTGTTGTGTCATTCAAATCTTCACATGTTGTATTTTATTTTCCTTCATGTGGTTCTACATTCCTAGATTAATTTTCTTCACGTAATTTCCCATTCCTAGATTAATTTCATTTACGCAATTCAATTTCAGTCGTGTGTTAGATTAACGATTGTATTTCAATTTCCTACATTAGATTAATGATTCAATTTCAGTCATGTGTTAGATTAATGATTCAATTTCAGTCGTGTGTTATATTAATGATTTGATTTCAGTTGTATCTTAAACATTAGATTAGATTAGTTATGCTTCAATATTGCATATACTTTGCGTGTGCTTTGTCATTTTACAAACCCTGGGTTGAAAAATTAAATAGTTGGGCAAGTTATACAATGAAATTAATTCAACATTAGTTCGACCCAATGTAACGACTGTTGTCCCCTTGTTATGATTTTTTTTCCCTTTACAGGAAGTGTCATTCATTTGAATAGAAAAACTATCGTTCCCTTTACGATTTTTGTTCATTTACAGGTGTTGCATCTCTGGAGGCTGGGTATTGAAAATGAAAGGTAAGAACCTACGTAGGCAACAAGTAAAATGCTTGTGCCAGTGCCTACCTTTGGCTGATGCATAGAGGTTGTTTTTAAGACATATTTAGAGCCCAACACCGGTGCCCCCGGGAAGGATCACTTTCATAGAAGAAATTATTTGAAAATATGAATCTGAAGCCTTGGTTGGACCTAGAAAATGTTCTACTCGAATCCCTCAAGCAACAAATTTACCAACTATAGCTCATTCTGAGGTTCATAGTGGAACTGAAGGGATTGAACAAAGTTTCCAAAATACACATACTCCACCTTTCAGTCCTCTAGACGAGGGAAATTATTGTAATTTGAAAGAAGGAGAAGGGGAGACCAGTGGAATTACTGAGGCAAACCCACCACCACCTGAACCTGGATCTCCTGTGATCCTAATAGGAGAAGGGATACTTGAAATACCATACATAGGTAGCATGATTAAATATCCTAAGGGACCAAGTAATCAACCACCTCGAGTAGAACACCTAGACCAAGAAATCCCTGAAGGCTATGGACACATCGTTGACCAAATGAAACAAAAAAATCAACCGTGACCTCATACTTCCACTTTGGAATACCCTATATTTGATCCGGTTGCTAATGCCCCAATGAAAGCCATTCCACTACAAAATATTCCAACCTTCAACGGATTGATCTCAAAGGACCCTGACGCGTTCTTATTTGAGTTTGATGTCCTATGTAGAGGCTATGACTACACCTATGAACCCCATAAACTAAAGCTATTTCCTTCCACTTTTAAAGGAGCAAGTTTACATTGGTTTATGGGACTAGGGGGAGGAACTATAAATTCATGGGATGAAATGAAACAAGCCTTCCTTACAAAATATCAAGACTATTGTAGAACCATGGATTTAAAGGATGAAATCTTTAAAATGATTGCAAAAGAAAATGAAAAACTAGAAGAATATGTTGAAATATTTCAATATAACCTATAGAGATCACCTTACGGTACACTACCAGGTGAGGTACTTAAAGCCACTCTAATAAAAGGTATGAAGGATGAATGGGTAGAAACATTGAATTTAATGGGAAAAGGTGATATTTATCAAGAAACATAGGATGACATTGTCCAATTGTGCATTAGGTGTTCACGTGGAAGTACACGAACCAGATCGGGAATATGAGCTCCCATCACCAGAAGTAGTAACATTACTAGTAGGAGTGTCACCTGAGAAGAAATTGGTAATCTTTTAGAAAATTTTAAAACATACATTTTGGGTACTCTGACTACATAATTAGATGTTCTACAGGTTAAACATAAACAACAACAACAAGAACAGTCGTTGGCCATATTTTTTCCATGATGCAGAAGGAAACATGGTTTGAGGGAGTTTCCCTTGAATGTGGTTTGGACTTACACCATCTGTGCCAAAGACCATGTGAAAGAGGAATGCCCATCACTCCCATGACTAAAATTTGTCTTTAAATAAGGATAAGAGGAAATAAAACCAGTATATATGATGGATCAACATCACTAGTGGAAGGATCATCCCCCAGGTATGCTACAAGATCCTTCTTCTTTCTCTTTTGGACAATATAATTAACAAGATAATTCTAGAAACACATGGAAGGGCCAACCATTTGATAACCCCACCTGGCATTCCCAACAATTTCCTACTACACCTTGGCCAAATCAACCATTTTCTAATCCTACTTGGCCTAACTTGCAATAACCTACCCCATTTTGGCATAATTCAAATAATAACCCTTATCCTTCATAGTGGACTAGCACAGCTGCCCAAGCCCCCAATTGGAATCAAAACTGGCAGTGCCCCATGGGACTGACTAATCAACCCATGGGAATGGCTCCTCAAGCTCCACTTCAATTACCCCAGAATCCTCAACCTCAAATGCACCCTTAATTAACATCTCAACCCAACCTGAATCCTAATAACAGACGAGTTCAACTCATGCAAATTGTCGAGAATTTGGAGGGTGAAACCAACTATGTAGGGTGCAATGAACTTTGGTTGAGATCAGGGTGTGTAATTTCTCCCGAGGAAAAAAACGTTCATAAAGAACAGGAGAATGAGAATGATATACAAAAAGCAATAAAACCATCGACTTTGGTCATACTAGAAGAACCCAAATAGAGGGAAAACACAGTCGAGCAATGAAATTCTAATAAAGATGTAACTTCGTCTCCCCCGTTTCCTGAGAGGCTAATGATAGCAAAACCAATTGTATATCCTAACTTTGATATCATCAAGGAACTAAAGAATCCATGTGTTAAAATACCACTCCTACAAGATTTACAAGATATTCCTATTTATGCAAAAAAAATCAAAGAATTATGTGGGAACAAGCCCAGAAAGAAAACTAAGAATCCATTAACTGTTCATGTGGTAGGAACTTTGTCTGATCTTATTCTAGGAAAGAAGGAGCCAGTCAAGTACAAATACCCAGGGAATCCCGTGGTAACAGTTTAGATACAAGGTTGTTTTTTTCCAAATACACTGGTGGATTTGGGGGAAGCCATCAATATTCTGACCATCGAGACCTGTAATGTCCTGGGTATCACCTCCTTGGAACCTAATTCAACTATGTTAGAACTGGCTGATAGATTGGTGGTTAAACTAGTCGGCACATTATAATACATAGAAATCTCGGTCGACTCTTGGGAATACCTAGCTGATTTCCTAGTTATCAACCCAAGAAGTAGACTATATGGACACCCATTGATATTGGGACGACCATGGCTAGAAACTATAGATTCATACATAGGATGTCACACAGGCAACATGAAAATTGATAGATGAAGTGCTATAAAGAACCTTATCTTGTATCCTCCAGCTAAACCAAGTCTGCCTGTCATACATCAACAGTTGCAACCACCTACATATCCAGAAGAAAACCTACAATGTCCTCTCACACTGGAAGAATCTCTTAGGCTCAAAAACTAACTAGAATATGATGTGATTACACAACTGAGGAAGTAGTCATTAAATTTCTCTTTGAACTATTCATACGCTATGGATTACCTCAGGAAGTGATCACTGAAGGAAGGTCGCAATTTACAACACATAAAATATCGGCCACTCTATGCAATTATCACATTAAACACAGGGTTACATCCCCATACCACCCACAAGAAAACAGACAAGTGGAAATTACCGATAAAGTTTTGGAAGAAATCTTGACAAAAACAGTTTCAACAAATTGTCAAAATTGGGAAGCCAATCTTCCAAATGCCTTATGGGCCTATCACACAACATGACGTAAAACTACTAGCTACTCTCCCTATAACCTAGTCTTTGGCAAATAAAATATCGTTCCAATTGAATTTGAGATTAAGACTCTAAGAATGGCCCAGGAAATTGGACTGGATCTGACTGAAGCACACACACAACACTGACAATATCTTAATGAGTTAGATGAATAACACTTGTTCATTCTTCAATGCACAAATGTTATTCAACAATAGAGAAATGGCTAGAACAATAAGCATATCAAGAAGATATCCTTCCAGAAAGGTGATTAGGTGCTTCTCTATGATTCTAGATTTCAAGATTTTCTTGGGAAATTGCAGACAAGGTGGCTAGGACCGTATGAAATCAATGAATTTCATGATAATGGAATTGTCACTTTAGCTACCATCGATGGGTCTGGTTCTCCTTTTATGGTAAATGGACATCGGCTATGACTCTACCATCGGCCGCTTTCAAAAGAATCATTTTTTCCAAGAAGTAAGTAATGATCCTACTGTTCATATTTTAGCTGGCCAGGAAGGTAAGCCAATAGTTTTAGTTCCATGAAATTGTTGTCTTTCCGACACTGTACATATTGTATATAGTTTTCTTTAAAGATTTGATTAATTTTTTAGATTTTTACTTTCTAGGAAAGTCACTATAAAGAGCTTTGGAGAATAAAAACTAGAAAATATGACTGCAATGAATATAATTAACACTCTTTTTTGTTCCCTTTGCAGGTAGTGTCGCTCATTCGAAAGTAACAACTGCAATCCCCTTTGTTGTGATTGTTGTTCCCTTTGCGGGTAGTGTTGTTCATTCAAACGTAACATCTAGCATTCCCTTTGTTGTGATTGTTGTTCCCTTTGCGGGTAGTGTCGTTCATTCGAACGTAACAACTGTTGTTCCCTTTGTTGCGATTATTGTTCCCTTTGCAGGTAATGTTGTTCATTCAAATGTAACAACTGTTGTTCCCTTTGTTTTGATTTTTGTTCCCTTTGCAGGTAGTGTCGTTCATTATTATGTAACAACTATCCTGCCCTTTGTTGTGACTATCGTTCCCTTTGTTGTGGTTGTCCTTCCCTTTTTGCAGGTAGCATCATTCATTCGAATGTAACAATTGTCATTCCATTTTTCATGGTTTCCTTTCCTTTTTTTCAAGTATTGCTATTCATTTGAAAGAAACAACTGTTGTTCCTTTTTGTGTTTGTTCCTATTGTTGTTCCTTTCCCTTGAAAGTCACGATTTTTTTTACCAACAAAACATGTTGTTTTTATGACTACTCCTGATACGTTCAGCCACTCCTTTGGGTATGAACTTCACTAACTAATTTTCAACAACATCACTTCTAATTATCATAGTAAAGATTTGTCATTTTATTTTGTGGACTATCTAGCATACCTTATCAAATTGTTTTTGGATTGATTTTTTCGAATTATCTTAATATTGTTCATAACCACCGTAATTCATTTCTTTCCCCTATATATAGACATATACTTGAATGATAATTTTCCTTGACATCATAATAAGGAGTACAAGGCACATTTTTACTTGGCATTATTACACTTCTTACGCCATTCTACACTCTTAAGGAGTAGATGAGCCTCCCTTAATAAAGAAAAAAAAAAGAAAAAAAATAAAATAATAATTAAATATAAACAAAGAAAATAAACTTCTCCCACAAAGGATATGGGGTATCATCATGAGCCAACCTACCACAATTGTTGGAAGCAAGATAAAGAGGAAATAAAGGCGATTTTGGGAAAGAATGCATGCACGAGGAAAGCGACAACTTGAAGGAAAAGCAACACGCACACATGCATGGAAGACCTAACAATGTTAGGGCTAGTTTTTTTGCAATGTATTGTAATGGCTAAAGAGATAGAAACATATAAATAGAGATACCTAGTGTTGGCTCTTGACCAATTTTTGAGGAAACATTGGTCGTGTTTGACTAGTTTTGGGACTTCGACATGCTAGTTGGAGATGGAGCGCCCAAGTGGAGATGAGATCATGAGATCTCACTTATTTTGCGGGCTTGTGGACCAAGAAAAGGGTCTAATAGGGTTTATGTAATGGGTTAAGGGATGTCGGCCCATGGGTTTACCCATGATTAGGAATTTTTGTAAATGCTAAGCGATGTAATAGGTAGTACTACTGTGGTGTTGTCTATGTGCACAATATGTTTAGCTTAGTGCAAGAGATTGTAAGTTGTTTTGTGCGACCTGGTTGTGTAAAGTAAGGCTTTGTGCTATTGAGGAGTTGGCTCTGTGCCTTGACCTAGTTTTGGGGAAGGTGGATCTAGTGCGCTGTGCGCATATCACCTGTCCAGTGTGAAGCTTGGACCTGTGGCTTTGTGCATAGGAACAGATGAATGTAAGAAGATTGAGGACTAATAAAGAATAAGAATAAGTTGGTGGATGTAGCCCTACACTGGGGTGAAACATGTATATCCTGTGTCTCAAATGTTCTTTGTGCGATGTGATTTATAAATCATGTTGTTTATTTGCTAAGTGTTGTTATTATAATGTACGATGAAATACATTTGATGTTGTTGATTAGTGCTTAATTAAAAATGAATGTTGGATCTAAGATAGTGCTATGTGCTAAGTGATTAGAAGTGCTCGATCTTTATGGTTACTATGTTGATCTGTAATGAGGGCTTAAATATGCAATGTGAATGAGATTCAAGAACTAATGCATATTGTTTTCTAAGTGCAATGTTAAGTTTTGTAATAACATATCTGTGTCCCATCTTGGTTGTAGAAACCTGAGTCCTACAACCCCCCCTACCTCTACCTCGGGTGAGACTTCATTTGCTTCACAGGTGTTGCCAAAAGGGTCGCTAGTTAGGGTTTTTTGGGTGAATTGTTGAAGTGTTGAACCCTGGGTCTGCCCCTGTGCCAACAAATGGTTTCGTTGCTGGGACTTGAAACTGTGATTGCTAGGAACTGAAGAAAAGAGAAATCTCTGCACATAGATCTGTTGCTGTAGTGCACAGTATTCTACTTGACTTGCAAAGCTCTGTACTGAGAATGAAACCTGATCTGAAGAAAAGAGGTAAGATCTTAAAGAGTTTTTCTCTGGTAAAGGTAAGATAAGTGGAATTTTGTTTTTCGAAAGTATGAATCTAGGTATGTTTGATAAGTTTTTTCCTAGTATGAAAGCTAGGGCACCATTATAAGAAATAATTTATCTAAATAGAGAAAGTTATGATATTCCTATGCATAGAAATAATTTTTGGACTAATAAGTGAATGCAAGAACCTAGAAAGAATTTTTTCAGATTGCAGGTCCATCATTGTGATCCCAGTACATAGTATAGTAGAGGATGGGGATCGTTTAAAAGAAAGAGAGGATTAAAATTGTGCTATAATTGTAGAAGGCCGGGACATATTGCTAAGGAATGCCCTGGTACATGTCCTATTTGTCTTTGTTGTAAAGCTATTGGTCATGAGGTTGAGGATTTCCCAAGGATGACTGCTAAAGTTGAAAAGATGAACATGAGACAAGAAAACTATAAAGAAGGTCAAGAGACCAAGGATATCTTAAATAATCATATAGAAAAAGAATAAGAGACTATGTTAATACAGTTAAAAGAAGTAATGGATGATCACAATGACATCAGTTTACCAGAGCTCTTGAAAGAAAACTAGTGCATAGTTGCAAGAATAGAAGACTTCGACATAGACTACGTATTGGATGAAGAAACATGCGTGAATATTATGCCAGAAAGCACTTCGGAAATTTTGGGAAAGCCTGCTATGATACCTGCATTGGGAAGGATAGGCTTATTTAAAGGAAAAATGATAACCCTATGTGGAAGAGTTCCTAATGTACCTATGATTTCATGAAACATCGATCAAACAAGAATTTGAAATCATTAAGTTTGTTGAAAACAACGCCCCTTTTCCACTTTTGTTAGGAAAGACTTGGAATGAAAAGGATGAGATCAAAAGGAAAGAAGAGAAAGAATCCATAGAAAAGAAAAATCAAGAACTAAGGGATCTCATAGCTATACAAATAGATCGACTGATAGAAGAACGAGAAGTTGAGTCGAAGCAGCAGAATGAAAAAGAAGTAGCTTTCAAAGTTGAAAGAGCACAAGGAGGTTTAAAGAACTTGTCCATGCAAGAAGAAAGTATGTCCACCCCAGAAATAGTAAGAGAAGGGACATTAACCTTAGAATCTTTAAGAGAACATCAAAAATGTGAAGCTACTATGCTAAGAAAAGATCATAATAAGAATGGAAAGAGGAATCCAGAGACTCAGATCACAAGAAGGAAGCCAAGCTCATTAAGAAGAAAGCCAAGTTAGAAAGACTACAAGAAATTTCAGAGAAGACTTCGCAGGAGATAGATCTATAGAACTTGAACCTTGCTGGAACAACAAAACCACACATAATGGAACGTCACCATGGAGAAGCTATATGAACATTGGGAGGCACCCCAACCATTAGAATAACACTCCAGAATGGCTAGAAACACAGTTATTGAAAGAAAGACTGCCATTGGACCGTTGATACCATGCCATAATGGACTGATTCATATTGATTGGGGCATTCCTACTCATTGGAAGACTCTATTACAACACTTGCTTATTTAACCCATCAGATGTTGTGTCGGGACCACTTTTTGCCACCAGTGATTATCCGAGATAACATAGAATCAATTTCATATCACGCTGTGATGTCTAGACCTCGCCATCCATTTTATTACCTCGATTGTCTATTCACCTACCTGATCTATTTGGTTACAAGTGTGAATGTTGGGCGAACATAGAACGTCAGAGAAGTTTGTAGAGGAGATTCTTCTGGAGCTCATGGCTGAGAAAGTCATGTCTGTAGGAATACAGACATCTTCACTCGAGGCCTGCAAGCATCCCCCTCGATTGGACATCATTCTAGCCTACCTATGACTAAGAAGTGAAGCAAGAACCATGATGATTTGGCTAATGTGAAGCAAATCCCATCAATATTGCCTGAATACATACTGCCTTTAGCTGGTACTGTTACCCATGACAGTATCCCATGCGAATTTGAATATACTTTGATCACTGTGTACATCCTGAAGGGAATACACATAGTTGGACCCCAGTTAGGATAGATCCCAGACTTGAAGAACAACGAATTCAACCTTAGAGACCGGAAGAACTACACGATGATCGCACCGCATAGGTATTTGATGAAGACAACTGGGAAGAAGTCGCACATAGTCTCTTAGCCTTGGACAAAGGATCTCACACAATCAACGATCTTGAACATGATGAAGATCCCTCACTTTGGCTGACACCAAGATATTAACTCTTGGATTAAACTCCTCCCGTCGTGCTATCACAAAGGATCTCTATGGATTGACATGTGCATCACTAAGGATCCAGCGCTGATCCACCTCATCACAGGACTGAGCATCCAGGGACTAGACCCTCAACAATTCTACCCAGGGAAGACTTCAGATCGCTCTCTGGTACAATGCATAAAGGAGGAATATGGTGATATAGAAAAGGGAAAGAGAGGCTACAAGGTAGCCTCCATCTAGGATGGTGTAGTGCACCTAGCTTGTCATCTTATGGATGGCAAGCTCATAAGAAAGAAATGTCCAACACAGGTCACTAGATTCGTAGTAGACCTCACAAGGAAGTGCGTAGAAGGAATGCAAATGAACTGGGAGAACTACCTCATCAACGAGCTCGAAAAATAATGTCACGAAGAACATGATTAGGGCTATGAATTTCATTTCAGCTGGTTACTAGTATTGATTACCTTTGTCACTTGGCACATGTCGGAAGGAGCAACATTCCCAAAAGTTGAGCCATCAGAGCTGTAGGATGCAAGGTTCTCCACCTTGTGGTATACAAATGACATGTCGAAGCAGTGGAAGTCGAACACTGCCTTCCATGCTTACTACCTACAATTGAAGCATGTTATTGAATCATTTACATGCACGAAACCGAATACATTGCACTGGTACATACTGCTAGCAAATTTCCACGCAGATCGACACTTTATCTACATCACTGCACATAGGGATGAAAGTAAGGAGGAGGTGTAGTCCTCCTATAAGTTGACCGATGAAGACATGGAGGATATAACCAAAGAATGGTCAGTAGAATTCCTTGTACCAGTGGAAGATGCATAACTCTCTGACCCCGACATCATACAAATTCCCTTGGTCACCCATGTCGAGCATGATGGACAGAGCAGTGTGAAGAAAAATAAGAAAGAGATGGAAGTCCAGAGCATAGAAAGTGATGAAGAGGACAACGCCTCAGAGGAAAGTAGGCCTGAATCACCCTCAGGAGGAGGAGGAGACAAAGTGAACCAAGAATAAGGATGGGAAGAAGGAGAAAAACAAGACAGAGGTGAAGTTACATTGCCGAAGGATACCCCTACCAAGGCCGAAGCATTGTAGAAAAGGAAGGTTTCTCCACAGAAACCCTCAAACTAAAAGTAGACCCATGCCAATAAGCCTCAGGCGAAGAATGTGCTCACAGAGGAGGATGTTTGTCTAATCATCGCAGCCATGGAGGGCGATTCAAAGGACATCTTGCAAAGACATGGAGTGAAACAAGAAACATTGTATGAAAGAATAAAGAAGGATCCCAAAGTAATACAACAAGATATTCATTTGAACTGCACAATACCTAATGTGCCTTATTCATCGAATATTATAGAATTGGGGGATGAGCCCACCCAATTACGAAGGCTAGCAGATGCAACAGAGGCTCAACTTCATCGATTCTACGAAGAGAAGGAGAAGACTACGCAATCCTTGAAGCAAGAAAAGGAGGAGGTCTTAGAGAAACTATGAGTTGCGCAGTCTCGTGTAACTGCCTATGATACAGAGAAAGATGAAATTTAGGTGATGTTCGAGAAGGACAAAGCGAATATGTAGAAATAAAAAGACTAGCTACTCATAGAGAAGACTGCGATCAAAGAGGCAGTGACTAAATAACTTCACTCTATGCTGGGCTTGACACAGGAGGAAGAAGAGTCAACCAATATGCAAGTGGGTAAGCTCACTGAGGCCATTCAACAGCTTCAAGCAAGAGTAATAGAGTTAGATCTCCAAGCAGTGTCGAGCACTCCACAAGAAGTGCATGATCAAGGGGAAGAAATCACCAGAAGTGCAGTTGGGAGGGTCAGGACCCTCACCTTAGAATATAATCCATTGAGTAATCAAAGTGCACAAACCTATGAATGCCTTTTAGAATATCCATATCCGAGGAATCTAGAAGAAGAACTACAAGAGGTACAACAACAGGCATCCACGATCTAGGTAAAGATGAAGCTACTCACTACGGTCGAGAAAATGAAGAGATCGCAGGAGCAGCGCACAGTCCAACAACAAGTTACTACCATCCAAAGCAGAGTCATGGAGGTTACACAGTGACTATAGCCAGTGTAGGATGAAGCCTGCATGATTTTTGAAGAGATGGAAGGACAAGGCTCACAGCTAGACCAAGTGGTTGCGACAGTGGAACAAGGCTTGGAAGGGCCTATTACAGAGCAAGTAATTTAGAAGTTTGATGAGTAGGAGGCTCTAACGAAGAAGCAAGTCGAGGAAAATCAAGCTAAGATCAAGGCCTTTGAAGCAGCGTTTCCCAGATATAAGTGACTCGGGATGAGTCATAGGTGAGTGTCGGGGTCCTTTTGGCCCTTGCCCAAGTTTTGAGGAAACATTGGTCATGTTTGACTGCTTTTGGGACTTCAACAGGATGGTTGAAGATGGAGCTTCCAGGCGGAGATGAGATCGTGGGATCTCACTTATTTTTTGGGATTGTGGAACAAGAAAAGGGTCTACTAGGTTTTATGTAATGGGTTAAGGGATGTCAGCCCATGGGTTTACCCATGATTAGGCCTTTTTGTAAATGTATAAGTAGTAGCTAAGCGATGTAAGAAGTAGTACTACTGTGGTGTTGGCTATGTGCATAGTATGTTTGGCTTAGTGAAAGAGATTGTAAGTTTTTTTGTGTGACCTGGTTGTGTAAAGTAAGGCTTTGTGTTATTGAGGAGTTGGCTCTGTGCCTTGAATTTGTTTTGGGGAAGGTGGATCTAGTGCGTTGTGCGTAGATCACCTGTCTAGTGCGAAGCTTGGCCCCGTGGCTTTGTGCACAGGAGCAGATGAATGTAAGAAGATTGAGGACTAATGAAGAAGAAGAAGAAGTTGGTGGACGTAGCCCCACACTAGGGTGAACCATATATATACTGTGTCTTAAATGTTCTTTGTGCGATGTGATTTATAACTCATGTTGTTTATTTTCTTAGTGTTGTTATTATAATGTATGATGAAATACATCTGATGTTGTTTCTTAGTGCTTAAAGATAAATGAATGCTGGATCTGAGCTATTTCTATGGGCTAAGTGATTAAAAGTGCTCGATCTTTATGGTTACTGCATTGATCTGTAATGAGGGCTTAAATCTGCGATGCGAATGATATTCAAGAACTAATGCATATTGTTTTCTAAGTGCTTTGTTAAGTTTTGTAATCACAGATCTGTGTCCCAACTTGGTTGTAGACACCTGATTGCTACAACCCCCTTGCCTCTACCTCAGGTGAGACTTTATATTCTCCGCAGGTGTTGCCGAAAGGGCCGATAGTTAGAGTTTTGTTGGTGCACTATTGAAGCATTGAACCCTGGGTCTGCCCCTGTCCCAACACCTAGGTCTCATAGGGGGTTGGTTGGTTGATATAGAAATATGAATACAAAGAAGATAATGTGATGTAATATTTTGTTGTACGACCTAATTTTATAAGCTATTAAGCTAGGGAGGACTAAGGAGGGTAGATCTTGAGGGTTAGATAACAGGCTGAGGAGCCTGGTGTGATCTAGTCCACCTCATAATAGATCTCGACCCAACTAAGAAGAGGTGTAAAGAGCACGATGATGTGGTTAAGAAATACTATAATAAAAGAGATAAGAGCCAGATCTTTGTGGACATAGCCCAGGAGGGGGTGAACCATGATAAAACCCATGTTATGTGATTGAATGCACGTGTTTCTTTATTCTCTTCAATCAATATTTTTATTCTAAATGAATGAGTTGTTATTTTCCCATGTAATCGTAATGACAATATATTTCATTAATAATTTATAATAGAACTCTCAGTGTATAGTTCTTAGATTCTCCACTCAATCCTAGGCTGTAAACACATGAGTATTGTAGCCACCCATTAAGACTATATTGGGTGAGAAGGTGCAATGCACCCTGTGCGTTGCGTTGCCTTCTGGTTTACTAGGAGGGCCGATAGTTTTAGAGGCTTTGTTGGAACCCCGAATAGACATGAACCCTAGGTCACTCAATAAAAACTAAGACAGGATATATCAATAACCAACAAATGGTTTTGTTGTCGTTGGTAGGAACATTAGAGGATTGAGTAGAAGAGATATCTTGAAGATCTGTTAAAATATACGTAAGATATGTGGGAGGTAGATCAAGAGAATAATAAAGTAGAGAAGAAATAATTGAGCCACTATAAGGGGATGTTGAGACCATGGAATCCAAAAAAAGTAGAGATCGAAAGCTAGCTAAGGACAAAAGAGATGGAGTTTTCGAAGAAAGACAACATAAACCCTAGATTAACACCCCACAAATATATTGAGAAATATGTGTTTACTGATTTGCATGAAGTCTTTTTCTGTGATTTTCCACACTTATTGCAAGAGTGGATACTAAGGTTGAAGGATAACCACGCAACGAAATGGATACGGTAGTTAGATTGGACCCTAGTACAGATTGAGTAGTTACAGCAGGTGAACAACAAATTCACCCACACACTAGAATTTAGGCTCGATAGTATTGTGGCAGGATTTATAACAGAGTTTGCATTAGATAAAATGAAGTCATACAACGCAGTGGAGCAAGAATTTCTACGCGGACCTCGAGGAAGGTACATTAGATCGTTGTATACTTCTATTAAGATACTGCTATACAACAAAGGGGTAATGACAATGGAGTCGGACAACTAAACTTCCCTGCATGCATGGTGTTATCACAGGAACTTGTCAGAGCCCTGTGGGTGTGTGGTTTCTACCTAGGACTGTAATTTTTCCCTGTCTCTCTCCTTTTTGCAGAACAAGTCTTAATATTTTCCCCCTCCGCCTTGAAAAATCCTTTTTCATTTGCCCTACCGTTGTGTTTAAAGCACCTCGGTCTCCCTATTTTCCCAACCCATAGCTAGTTGATATTCAAGAGAACATGTGGCGTTCAATCCAAGTGTTCTGGGAAATAATCTTCGTGAGGTTTGAAGTGGGAAGTGTTTAAAACTTCCGAAGGGCCGAAGCCTGAAGACCCGAAGACCCGAAGTGGATCTCGACCATTGATTTGAAGAGGGAAGATCCGATCTGTCAATCTAAAGTGATAGATATGGCCATTTATTAGGGAGCCTCATCTTAGATCACAAGATCAATGGTCACACCCCATTGTGAGGTCGGAATGTGTGCACGTTTTAAAATTTCAAGGATGGGCCACAATCAAATCGTGGTTTTTGGAGAGGGACGCATGGCGGATCATGGTGAATTGCGGGGACAAAAATGGTTTTCTTTCAAACCATTCTTGGTTGTGCCTACAATCATGCAATTTCTTAGGGTCATGGACCTAGGTCAAATTGAATATGGAGTGAGGGAGAGGAGCTGCGCCAAAAGCCGAAAGCATCTGTATTGATCACAGAAGAAGATTTGTTGAACCTCGAGGCATCATGATTTACTTGAAGAAGTTGTGGGCACCACCTGGAAACATTCATGGGTGTCACGCCTCATCCTAATCCCAATGAAGGAAGTTATTGAATATGGGATTGGTAGTTGAGACCTTGTATCACCCCATAAATGGAAATCGTTGCAAGAGATCAACCATAAAGGAAGACTGTCCAACCAAAGCTTCCTCCTGGATAGATTTTCCTGTAAAATGCCTAACTGTGCCTGTATCATGTCTGACATAAGGAGTCCTATATAGTCTGGTAGAGAGAGCACTGACTGGAAACTTTGAATGTAGGGGTATGATCACTCTCCTGGTAGTTGTAGCAGTTTTTAGTATATATACTCATTTTTGATATTTTGTTATGGTTGAATGGTTGAGCTAGGCTCCCTGATATTGTAATATTTTGATTCAAAACAACTAGTTCTCTGGTTATGCATTTTTTTTTTATATGTCTTGGTTAATCTAATTCAACTTTCTTACTCCATATTATTTTCCTCTGATACTGAGAGAGTTCATGTTTTATTGATTCACATGGATTGTTGTAACTGTATTATGATAAATGTTTGATTATAGTACTGCCACAATTGCTTTTAGCTTCCTTGAAATTTGAATCCAAGAGGGCCTTGTGTTTAAGTTTTTCCTCCTTAGGCTACTAGAAATTCTGATGTTCATAGTGGACCTCTACACCTTTCTCACTAAATATTCCTCCTACTCACCCTTACTCCAACTTACTGATTGAAGTTGATTCAAGTCCTCAATGGCTGGTGCATGCTAGTCTATATTTCTAAGTTAGAATGCTATTATTATTTAGTGTTTTCCATTTTACCACTCAAAACTCAATTACCTATGACATATAAACTGATGGGTACTCGGATTACCTTCAATGCAATCTAAAGATGAATTCTAGTGCTAACATTTATGGTGCCGTTGTCAGGGAATGAATTGAAGACATTTCCCTAGAATAGAAGGACACAGAGCTTCTGATTCTGAGGGTGCATCAGATATCAAAACCATTGAATATTGTAGCTTGCACTTGGAGACTCCACTCTTTCCACTCCACTATTTCAGTTGTGGATACCACTAGCACACCTAAAGCTGACCCAGAGAATCTTTCTCGAGAAGGCTTTAGCAACTACTTTCTCATCTTGGAAAGTTCCCTAGGAGAACGACCATGATTAGTTCTGGTCTTTGATGGTGAGCAAAGACCGGATGCATTCAAGATGCATATCATTCACCTAGAGAATCCATGTTTAAAGAATCGATCGGTGACTCCACTGGTCTAAAATAAAAAAAATATTGGCTCAGAGGTTTGATCCTTTTAATTTCTCCTCTATTCCCGGTTTTTCAAATGTTGTCCCTACTATAAATGAATGGGATGATTATATTATGAGATTCAGAGGAAGCAAGCATGATCATCCTGGTGAACACTTGTTTAATTTTCATATATGCATGCTTGAGCACAATTTTGTTCATGAGGCTGTATTGATCAAGATATTCATATTTTTTTTGGAGGAAGATGCTTGTGAATGGTGCCAATCTCTCCTTGCTGCTAGTATCCATTCTTTGAAGGATTTTCATGATGCTTTTAATTTATATTACAAAGATATTTACATGTATCATATTATATTGGATGACTACTGTAAGAAGTTTGCATCCCACATTAAGAAAATGATAGAGTCTTCCTCATGTGATGAGTTTGGTGAAGGTCCGAGTGAAAGAGGAAGCACGGAGGATATTTTTGTTCATGAGACAAATGTTTTGACCGACATTGCTTATGATGAGGAAGGCCTTCTAGGTATGATTGATAATAGAACTGAGGATTACATAGAAATGGATGTATCATATTCTTTCCCTTATACACCTGATGTCTCAGATTTAGATGAAGAGATGGTTGTGGAGGAGGATTCTTCTCTTTTTCCTTCAAGAGGTTTCCCATGATATATTTTCACCTAGGATTGAAGAGAAAAATCATGTGTATGAACAACCAGAAGCAACAGTTACTGCTATCCCTAAAATGGATATTCTTAATAGTTATATTCTTGATGGAATTACTATTTAAGATGTTGATCATAGATATGAAGGGAAGCCCTTTTTTTAAGAATATTATAGTGATGATGAGAAGCAAGCTTATCCTACATTTGATCACTATGAAGACACTAAGCTACATGATAAAGTGGAGGAGCCATCCATTGATATAAATGAGGATATTTCTTACCATCAACTAACAGATGTTATCAGAGCAGACAAAGAAGAAGTGAATCAATAGCCTACATCATCCCTTCACTCACCTGTGCTTACCAGACACATCCAACCATATGTGACAGCTGTGAAGCAGAGAAGGATTTCTGTTACCAATTTTCTGGGTTTCCTCAGTTATTCTAGGAACCTGTAAGGGAATACATGGAGTTTCATTTCCTCCATTTATTGAAGCCTCCTAGATTTATCTTGACTTTAGCACTGGGAGGAGGGATGGAATATGTAATCATTTTGATGTCACAATTGCATCATCTGTTATCGATCACTGACAAAGTCAGTGAGTTTCCAGTTAGGAAGCTGCTTGATTGGCTCTGGTGTAAATTCGCTTTCACCTAACACTGTGTAAAAATTAGTTAGTCTAGGGATGTACATAAATAAGCTCCTTTGGATCCCATGTGTGTTTTCTTTCATTTTAATATAGTGTGCTTAGTGGCCTGTAGTCCTCAAAAGAATGTTTTGAGCTTGACTCCATAACCCAACAGCTAAGGCACTGGAACTGCTTGTTCTTGGTAGCTCCCGGGGAGCATGCAATCCCTTATGGAGCCAAATGTTATCACATGAACTTGTCATAGCCCTGTGGGTGTGTGGTTTCTACCTAAGATTGGAATTTTTCCCTGTCTCTCTCCTTTTCGCTGACCAATTATTAAGATTTTTCCCCTTCGGCTTGAAAAATCATTTTTCGTTTGACCCCCCTATATGTTTAAAGTGCCCTAGTCTCCCTGTTTTCCCAAACCACAGCCATTTGTCCAAATCCTCGATCATGATGGCCACAGCCATAGAAACAAATCACAACTTTCCTAATAGTCCATTTTGGGCTTGAAGCACAAGCGGCGGGCAAGTTTATCTTTCAATGAAGGAGATCCAATCATCCAGTTCATATCAATGGCTCACAGCCATTCGAGAGTCAAAAATCATGCAAAGTATAGTGCCAGAGCACAAAGCCCTGAGGTGAGCATGAGCCATTGATTTTTAAGAGAACACGTGGCATCCGATCTAAGTGTTTGGGTAAATAAGATTCAGAAGGTTTGAAGTGGGAAGTGTGTAAAACTTCCATAGGGCCGAAGCCTGAAGTCCCAAAGACCCAAAGAACCAAAGTGGATCTCGGTCGTCGATTTGAAGAGGGAAGATCTAATCTATCAATCTAAAGGGCTAGAGCTGGGCTGTTCACCAGGGAGCCTCATCTCAGATCAAAATATCAATGGTCACACCCCATTGCAGGGTCGAAAGGTGTGCACGTTTTAAAATTTCAAGGACGAGCCGCAATCAGAATCATGCTTTTTGGAAAGGGACGCATGGCAGTTCATGGTTAATTGCGGGGAAACAAATGGGTTTCTTTCAAACCACCCTTGGTTGCGCTTGCAATCGTGCAATTGCATAGGGTCATGGCCCTAGGTCACATTGAATATGGAGCAAGGGAGAGGAGTTGTGCCAAAGGCCAAAAGCATTTGCATTGATCACAAAAACAAATTTGTTGAACCTTGAGGCATCAGGATTGAATTGAAGAATTTGTGGGCACCACTTAGAAACATTCATGGGCATTAGGACTCGTCTTGATCCCAATGAAGGAAGTTATTGAAGATGGGGTCGGAATTTGAGACCTCGTCTCACCACATAAATGGAAAGCATTGCAAGAGATAAGCCATAAAGGAAGACTGTCCACCTGAAGCTTCCTCCTAGATATATTTTCCTGTAAAACGCCTAATAACACCTGTCTCACATCTGACATAAGGAGGCCTATACAGTCTGGCAGAGCAGGCACCGAATGAAAAATTTGAATGCAGGGCTCGGATCACACTCTTGGTAGTTGCAGCACTTTTGAGTATATATACTCAGTTTTGATATTTTTTTTATGGTCGAATGGTTGAGCTAGGCTCCCTGATATTGTAATATTTTGATTGAGAACAACTAGTTATCTGATTATGTATTTGTTTTTGAGGCATCTTGGTTAATCCAAGTCATATTTCTTACTCCATCTTATTTTCCTCTGATATTGGGAGAGTTCATTTTTTATTGATTCACATGGATTTTTGTAACTGTATTATGATAAATGTTTGATTATAGTATTGTTATCATTTCTTTTAGCTTCCTTGAAATTTGAATCTAAGAGGAACTTGTGTTTAAATTTTTCCTCCTTAGGCTGCTGGAAAATCTAATGTTCATAGGGGACCTCTACACCTTTCTCACTAAATCTTCCTCCTACTCAGCCTTACTCCAACTGACCAACTGAAGTTGATTCAATACCTTAATGGTTGGTGAATGCTAGTCCAGATTTCTGAGTTAGAACACTATTATTATTGAGTTTTCTCTATTTGACCACTCAAAACTCAATTACTTATGACATATAAACTAATTTGTACTGGGCTTACCTTCAATGAAATCTGAAGGTGACTTCTAGTGATAAAACATGGGGGAAGGGGGGAAGCACTGACATAAAGTGGAGAAATAGAATGAGGAAAGGATAAGGGAAATTAGGAGGAACTCTTGGACCCAATTATGATGGATAACGACCAAATAAAGCGGATCATGGCGACAGTTGGAAATATGTGTAGCAGATTACCCTACCAATCCAACATGAATACCAAGCAGAGAGCCATAGCCACGATGGAAGGCTTAGCGAGCGATGAGGAAGAGGTAGAGGATCTTGGGGCTGTGGAGTAGATTGAGGAAATCCTACACGCAACATATGAGAGGAAGACAAGAGGTCCAAGAATGGGAAGAGAAGGTAACAATCCTATACATATTAATGTCAGTGTGGAACCCATAAAACCATGTGTGACTAATACACTAAAGAGAACACCATCTTTTAGACAACCGAATTTTGGGAGAAGAAAGTCAACATGAACTACATCTACACAAGGAACAACAACTGGAGGATCCAGTTTAGGCAACACTAGTCAAGTATCTACACCACGCATAGGTAGTAGTTCAATGTTTAGAATGGCAAGACACAATCCCACCATTAGGTTACCAGAATTCAAAGGAGAAGTGTCGAAGGACTCAAAAAAACATTTATTCATCTGTGAGAAGATTTGGGAAGAAAAATAGATTACAGACGAAGATTGGTATATGATTTTAGCTACAAAAAATCCACCAAGGACAACCAGAACATTTGTAGACATCAAGAAATTGTTGATAAACAAGTTCCAGAAGAAAAGTTCAGAAGATCAGTACATGAATGAGATGATCGAAATTAGACAAAAAATAAGAGAATATGTATGGGATATTGACCAGATATTCAAGCGACTGAAGGGAAAATTGAAATATCTCATGACCGATATGTAGCATAGGCACTTGTTCATCAATTCACTGCTACCACACTTAAAATACCCATTGCAACAACAAAAGTTTTATATGCAGGCGGAGGCTCTACAGAAAGACTTGCAACTGGAAGAAAACCAGTACCAATAGATGGATCCAACCATTGAATAATTGAAGGAGGATTTGAAGAACTTAACGTTCCAACTAAACTAGAATAAAAGTAAGGACAAAAGAGAATTTGTTTGGTGTACTACATGCAGGACAGAAAGACACCACAAGAACAAATGTCCAACATTCGTGCAGTATATGGTAGTAGGAATTCCAAATCCGTTACCAACATGATGATTATGGTGCAAAATATATAAGAAACCGAGCCATGATCCATATCACTGCCCAATGATGTAGAAATACCAGACAATCCCAAAGAGTTCATTTTGCAACTTTTGCAAGTCAGTGGGCGACAATTAAAAAGATTGTAGAACTATGGATTTGATGTGAGAGAGGACATAAGATGCATATAGAGTGTAGGTAGAAATGATGAATGGGCAAGACACACCACAATTTAATCAAGTTCCAGCCCCATACAACACTACACAACAACAATATAATACTGCACAACAACCATATAATATCGCTCAACCACAGTACAACAAAGCGCAACCTCAGTACAATACTACGCAGTACAATTAGGTGCCATAGTATAACGCACCGAGAGGAGATTGAGTGGGATATAGAGGTGGAGGACGAGTGAGAGGATATTTTGGATGAGGTAGAGGACCAGTGGTATGTCACAATTGTAAAAAATTAGTACATTATGCAAGAGAATGTCCACTTCCACCAACAACGTGTATGTATTGTCGCACATCAGACCATGATATGGAAGAATGTCCAACACTATTAGTAAATATCTAGGAAAAGAGGAACCAAAACAAATAAAATGTTCAGTGGATTTCAGCCAGAGAAAGGGATGAAGGACGAAACATCAACATAGTTACCCACAGAGGAGCTAAAATAGGAAACAACACAGTTCATCAAGAGCCAATACAACACCAGTGGGTGAAGAAGAATGTTGAACCAAGGAAGCAGTTCGACACGCAGAATGAGAAGGATATATTTAAGCAAGCTAGAAAATAATTTTAGAAGGATGACATTGCGTCGATGTCAACTGGGTAGAAAAGCTAGGAAGCACCACAGTACAATATGCCTCCTTTATTGGATCATACCAACAAAATGCAACCCATGGGACAAGTAAGTACAATCAAAGGATTTTTGCAATCATGTGTCAAAGTATTGAATGATCCTTCATCTGTCAAAATATTGCAAAACATATTAGAAAGATGTAGTATAGAGATGAAAAGAAAACTAGAACAAAAAACAGTCAATCACCTACATACAAGGAAAAGAACAAGTAGGGAGTTCAGACTAAATGCAAACATTAGAGATTTCAACATGGGAGATATCATACTAGATCTAGGATATGAAGTTAATGTATTACCAAAGAATACATGGCAATGCATGGGAGAGCCCACATTAGGATATTCACTTGTTCAACTGAAACTGAAAAACCAACACAGAGTCCTACCAATTGGTAGACTGAAAGGAGTAGCAATAGACATGGATGGAGTGCGCACTAAAGCGGATTTTGAAGTGATTGAAATAGTGGATGACAAAACACCATATCCAACGTTGTTTAGTTTGGATTCGGCATTTGATAACCAGGCCATAATCAATTTGAAGAAAAGAAAAATGAAATTTGAGTCAGGTGAATACAGGGTCATCGCACCATTAGACCCATTAGAAGGGAAAAGGTTTGTAGAACCCACTTCCCTAGACTTAGAGGAAATCAACCAGTTGTACATAATAGCTACATGCGATGAAGATTACATGAACCCAACTGCAGATGGGATACTTAGTTGGCGGAGAATCACTTCATGTGCAACAAACTTAGATATCGGTTTAGAGAACTGGAAACAAAGGCTACACAAAGTTTCCATGAGAATATGTGCACAAATAGACGACGCAGTAAGATGGGTAGGCATGGAGATAAGGGGACCACCTAGTTTCCATGGAATAAATCATCTAGAATAATTCTTGGCACAGTACGAAGATGAAGTTTTATAGAATCATAGACTCTTAGAACTTGAAATAGCACTCAAGACCACACCTACAAGATGGTGGGGTGCACACAAAGAGACAATCACATATTGGTACCAATGTAAGTGGTTACTACACATAAGGTTCAACGCAGAACATAAAAACAACAAGCAACATAAGTATGATGGACATGGGGCACCAATGAAACACTTGGAGAAGTGCAGAACATTGTGGAAAATGACACCCCCAGAGGAATGGCCTCATCATTTCATACACACTCTAGAGGGAATACTAGCGTACTGGTATACAGACTAGGAACTGCACAAAGGAACTGCGAACTGGACGGTATTGCAACATAATTTTATAGTCACTTTTTCATTTGAGCATGAAAAACCCAACATAGATGCATCTCTTAAACATATAAGAGTGATGATATTCATCAAGGAACCAGAAGTCAAACTCATAACAGAATAAAAACAATGGAACAAACAGATAGTCAAAGAATTATTTTCATATTACCATGTGCAGGGGGAAGCACCAAATGAAGATGATCCATGCGATATTCAGATAGAGGAAGTGGAAGGCAAAAGAGAAATTGAGGGTCCACCTATAGAATCAGAAGTTATTGCTGCGCCTATTGAGTCTCTATTTTGACATGTATAATGCCCTATCTTACCTTGTATCCGAAACTTTTTGCCTATGTTATAAGCCTATACTTGACTATTTCCTCTCAAACACATACCTAATAGCCTTGTTCATGGTCGCAAGAGGTAATTGATGATTTAAAGCATGTTTTGTTTAAATTTCTTGAATTAATTTGATTAAAGTGTTTTATTTTGTATAGTCCTAATCGTTTGACTTGTGAGCAGCCTATACGGTACTTGTGCTATTCTGGTACTACCACTAATTGTGCAATTTGGTACCAAATCTGTACCAGTACCTAAGGAAGTTTTCATCAGATACTATCTACTCCAAATCCATTCTGGTACCAAGTCATTCGCTATTCCGGTACTGTCTGCTTCGTGTCCATTCTGATACTTGGATTCACAACTGTGTGTATTCCAGTACCAAAAAATCTATTTCCAGTAGGCACCAGTTGGACCAGTATAATGATGAACATTTCGAGAAGGAAGTTGAGCATAAGCTCCCAAATTAGTTTTCCAGATTACAAGAGACTCCATCAAGCATGCACTTTGTGTCATGAGGATGGAGTCGATTCCTAGAGATTCGATGTAAATATAAATTGTAATATCTTTAAAACCATTTAGTACTTATCCATAGATATTGATAGTATCAGTTTACCTTATATATAAGGAATTTTGTATAGGTGATAGGTGTGTGGATAATAAGGAATGTAATGAACTCTGTTATTAGAACCAAATAATACATATCGTTCCTATGTATGAAGTGAAGAACTGTTGATCCAATTTACCAGTTGAATTAATGCAAAAGATCTATTATGTCAATTCCTGAGTGTGAGTGAAACATTTTAGTCTGTTACTTTCTTAAGAGGTTCCTTTTTGGTTCGACAAGGGCCCACCGCCCCAACCAAGGTAAAACTCCTTGTATATGTTTTGTGTGATTGTGTGATTATTTTACAATAGTGTGTGTTAATGATATTTAATCTATTTTCAGAGTTCAACATTGATTTAATTGTTTCTGGGTTGGTGTGAACAATCAGGTGCTAGATCGAATAGATATTTCATTCTCAAATTTTGGAGATTTCCATTTAATTATTTGAAGTGTGGGATTGATATCTTGAGTTTATGATTGCAGTAGATTTAGTACATCAAGGAACCAAAAGACTTTATATGTCATCTTCATGATCTGTAATGAAGTCTCTCAGTTATGCTGAGTGTTCCTTGTACTGGTTTGTTTGAATTGCATGAAGCTAGAATTGATTTTTATTTCAAGAGTGATTGGAGTTTATTGCTATTTACTATTTTGATTACTACAGGAGACAAGATTCTCAAATTCATCTCTTTAATTCACGAGCCTTGAATGAATAGAATTTTTTCTCTAGGATAGAATATTTTGGATTGGCTGTTTGTGTGAAGAAGTTTCATTATCAGTTTTCTCTTCTAAGTTCAAGGGTGTTTGAAGTATTTAGAAATCTTAGAAATAAAGTTTTTATGTTATTAATTATTTCCTATATACAACAGACTTATTTAGGTTACATGTTCTCAGCACATATAGTGTAACAACTCTTTTGATTATGAATCCTGGATTGACATTTAAATGAGTGTAAGATATATATTGAACATATTTATACACCAACATTTTGGCATCGTTGCCGGGGAGTTGTAAATGGTAATAGGTAGAATTTTGAGTTTTGATTGGTTTGATGAGGTTTGGATTGGATTTAAGGACAATCTGAGGGCGGAGAGAAGATGGTAAGACAAGAGGTAAGAACCTACGCATCCACTTTGGTGGGGTTGCTCCAAAGTCAGGTTGTCCTCCTACCTTTGATCATTAGGAATCTGTGTTTTTATATATTTTATTTGAATTTCTTTTATGAGTAGGTATAAGGATAATAAAGGTAGATTTATTGCTCCTAAAATTTCAGAAAATCTAGAAAAGAAAACAACAACCCCCCCCTACACACTAATTCATATAAAATTTGTGTAGGAAAAATTATCAGAGAAGAGAAATCAAAGGCAACAATTGCAACAACAACAAAGGGCACTAAATTTGAAGCCACTGTCTAGATTGAAAACATAAGACAACAAGAAACAGAGGAAGTACCGATGACCTCATCAAAAGGAGAAGCTGGAAAAGAAGCAGAGGTAGTAATAGAAAAGGCTGCATCTGTTGTTGGAAGGCCACACAAAACCTTGGAACAACTAGAGATACGAAATAACCCAGTGGTGGAACAATGAATTAGTGGAGAGACCTCACCACCCTCCTACAGGTTGTTTGGAGATATGGAAGAAGAAGAGGGAAATGCAGCTAATGAAACATAGACATTTGGATTCCCCATACTGGATATCGCTAAAGACATTGCTATGAAGAACATTCCATTGTCTTCACTTCCTCATTTTCGAGGTATGTCGACAAAATACCTTGACTCATTTTTATTTGAATTTGACATATTGTGTAGGAGTTATAACTACACAGATAATGCTAAAAAATTAAAACTTTTCCCAGCTACACTAAAAGATTCGGGAATAAGGTGGTTCATGAGCCTAGGAGAACACACCATTTTGTCTTAGGATGGTATGAAGGAGACCTTCCTCCAGAAATACCAATATTACAACAGACCTAGGGATGCTAGGAATGATATATTCAAAATGAAACAATCTGAAGAAGAAAGCTTAGAAGATTACCTAGAGAGGTTCTTATACAATTACCAAAAGACTAAGTAGTTTTCCTTAGACACAACTATAGTTAGGACTGTCTTTCTAAAGGGTGTGAGGGATGATTTCATTGAAGTACTAAACCTCATGATTTCTAGGGATGTTTACCAAAATACAATTGCAGACATAACAGAGTATTGTAAAAGATACTCCTGCAGTCAATCCAAAACTGGAAAAAGTATAAGGGATCCTATAAACAGAGTTGTTAAACCCACATCTGGAGGTGTCACTAGGATTGACTTGGGAAATCTATTAGAAAAATTCAAAACAGATATCCTGCACACCATCAGTTCCCAACTTGATACTATGAAAATTAAAAGAAAACAACAGGAAGAAAATGTTGCGTTAGCAATTTTCTGTCATCAATGTAGGAGGAAGAACCTTGAAAAGGAATGCCCCATTAATGTTATCGAAATTTGTGGTCTCTATACAGAGGACCATCCTACTAATGAATTCCCTTCTCTACCTAGACTCAAGGCCATATTCAATGGAGGAGAAGAACCTGAAAAATCCTACAACCCTAGGAGACCATGGAGACAACAAAACCCCAACATGTTTGCAGACTCAACATGTTTGAAAACTCAAAAATACCCACAATAGCAATGGGTACCCCCCATTTCTTATCCTCAACGGTTGCCACAAACCCAACCTTGGCAACAAGGGTGGAGAGGACCTGTATATGGAAATGTTCCTTTCCAACCAGAAAATTTTCCCACCTATCCACAATACCCTTCGAATATTTCCCAGTTGCTCCCAATATTTAACCCTCCTTCTCTTATTCCACCCCCAAAATTACAACAACAACTTGCACTACCCATGAATCCAAATATGGAGCAACAAATTCAAGTTACACCTATTAAAAACCCTCCTCGACCTACCCCTATTCCTGCACAACCTATCCCTAACCCAAATAACAGTCCAACACAACCTGTACAAAACATTGAAGTATAAACCTTCCCCACATATGTAATAGTGTTAGCTCCATTCAATGGAATTGAATTAAGATCAGGGAGGGTTGTAAACAAAAAAAATCCTACTCTGGTTATCCAATAAGAACAAGTAGATAATCACACAAATCAAGAAGAACAAATAGATTTCCAAACAGTTCAAAGAGAAGAACAAATGACTAATCCATTAAATGAAGAAAGGTATAGCCCTGTACAACAAGAAATTCCTTCTCCCAACTCCCTTGTAGCAGAAACACCTCAGAAATAAATCCTCCTTATCCAGAAAGGCTATTTGTAAAGAAATCTGAGGACCCTATAGGACATAACCTAGAGATTGAACTCTGAAACATATGTGTAAAGATCCCCCTACTACATGCCATTAAGGAAATACCTATCTATGATAAAATTGTAAGGGACCTTTGCATTAAAAATACAGGGAGGAAGAGGAAGGAGCCTCCTATCATACAGGTGGTGGGGCAGTTATCAGAGTTTATAATAGAAATTCCATCTAAGTATAGTGATCCAGGGAACCTAGTGGTAACCATAGAAATCATTGGTGTTTCCTTACCTAACACATTGATTGATCTAGGGGAAATAATAAATGTGATGTCAGTGAACACTATGAAAACACTGCAACTAGATCACCTAAGACCAACACAAACTTTGTTGGAGCTTGCAGACAAATCCATCATCACCCCAACATGAAGTTTATATGGTATAACAGTTACATTGGCCTCTTGGGAATACCCTGTAGATTTCTTAGTAATTCATCCCAAATCCTCCAAACCAGGACATCCAGTAGTACTCGAATGACCTTGATTGGCCACTACTGATGCATTCATTAGTTGTCGATATGGAGAAATGACAATTTCCAATGGCACTCAAAAGTCAAAAAATTATCCTTTTTCCCCTCGCCCAACCAGCCATTGAAGTTCCTCTCTAGTTGGAGAATCCCTATGGGGAGGCGGATTGCACTCATCCCTTGTTGACACTTGAACAAGTAAGAGGAGTACAAGAGAAAACTGAAGAACAAATCTTAAGTCTATTGATGGCTGACTCAACATGCATTGATTATCCTCAATCTTTCCCTAACTACACACAGATCTTTAGCCCCAAATTTCAATAAATTTGGAACCCTTACACTTCTACAGTATCCATTGTTTCACAGATAGAGGAAGGGAAAGAATCATTTGTTCAAGCTGTTGAAATCAGTCCGAGAAAGTCCTTATATATCAATTCTATCCTAAAAATAGATTAGCAACAGAAGTTGATACAAATGATTCAAGGGAAATCTGATGCTTTTGCATGGGATTACTTTGACATGAAAGGGATCCACCCAAACAACTGTATACATCATATTTACACTAACGATTAGATCAGACCTGCTAGGCAGCCCCAAAGAAGAATGAATCCAACCTTGAAAGTTATAGTAAAAGAAGAACTCCAAAAACTCCTACAAGCCAATTTCATTTACCCTATATCAGATAGCAAGTGGGTCTCCCCATTAGTTATTGTACCAAAGAAAAACGAGAAATGGAGGATTTGTGTGGACTTTTGAGAATTAAACAAGGCTACCTATAGAGACTAATTTCCTTTGCCTTTCATAGATCAGGTCTTAGACACTTTGTCTGGGAAGAGGTATTTTTCTTTCTTGGATGGGTTTAGTGGTTACAATCAAATCCAAATTTCACCAGAAGATCAGGATAAGACCACATTCACCTACCCTTGCGGGACCTATGCCTATAGGGTTATTCCTTTTGGTTTATTTAATGCCCCTGCTACCTTTCAAAGGGTTGTCTTGGCTATTTTCTCTGAATTAACAAATGATTGTGTGGAAGTCTACATGGATGACTTCACGGTGTATGGGGATGATTTCCAATAGGCATTGGATAATTTGGAGAAGGTATTGGTTAGGTGTAAAGAGATGAACCTTTCACTCAGCCACAAAAAATCCATAATGTTTCTCACTGAAGGAATTGTTCTAGGTCACCACATCTTTGGTACAGGAATAAGAGTGGACCCTGCCAAGATTGACATTATTTCCCAAATCAAGATCCCTAGCTCACAAAAGTAAGTATGAAGTTTCTTAGGGAATGTTGACTACTATATGAGGTTTATTCAAAACTTTACAAACCTAGTTGCCCCCCTTTTAAAACTTTTGACAAAAGATGCTAAATTCTTTTGGGATGAGCAATGCCAAATCTCCTTTGAAATGTTAAAAACAAAGCTGTCAAGTGCCCTTGTTTTGAGAGGTCAAAACTGGTCTCTTCCTTTCCATATTTTCACAGATGCCTCAGTTAATGCTTTGGGATATGTCTTAGGACAAAGGGAAGGGCATATTCTATTAGAAAAATAGGACTGCGAAGCAATAAAATAAAACAAATGCAGAAACAAAACACAGAAGACACACAATACAAGAGAGACACAGATTTATGTGGTTCACCCAGTGTGGGCTACATCCACTAGAGAAATTGCCAGGTCCTTCCTTTATTATTATCTAGCAAATGAAGGGATACAACCTACATAAAAACCCATTGTAACTTCCTCTTCTTTCTCTCATAGTCTCCTCTCTCAAAATACAATATTCACCATCATCCAGTGCTGCAATACATTTCCCTCA
>SNQJ01S0004544.1:0-35446 GCA_010110895.2 Picea sitchensis
ATGTCACCTACAGACCATCCAAAGACAACAGAGTTAACTGCTTTGGAGTAGGAAAAGGAAACCTTTAGACAAGAGGCTCTAGACTACAAGGCTAAGGTGTTGCACTTGGATAAAGAGAAGGAAAGTTGGTCACAGATGCAGGCGGCAACATCAGATATGGAGATTATCATACCTGCTAATGCAGAGGCTGGATCAAATCCTAAGGGGTTAGTTCAAGCTATGTCCCAGACAAGTTTGAAAACAGGCGAGATCAAGGATCTAAAAGAAAACTTAGAAAAAATGAAACAAGAGGCTAAGGTGAAGGACGAGAAATTAGCTCAACTCTACGGAGAGAACCAAGACCTGCAGGAAAGAGTGAACAAGATAAAAACTAGATTGAAGGGTAAAACACTACTGCAGGGAGCTAAACATGTGATATGGGATGCAATTGCTACAGAGGTTGCTAAATTCAGAAGTTATCTGAACTTTATCAATGATAAGGACAACATGGATGCTACAGCTCGAAATAGTTGCGCTGTTGTAAATGAAGTGCTAGCGAAGAAGCCCTTGGAATGGGCCAAAAATTCCATTGACTTGTTGAATGCCATACCAACCACCAATCTTCAGACCATCGGTGTGAAAGATAGGACCACTTTAATCATTTCAGCCAGGAGAATCATTGCCAAACACAACCTGCTCAGATTGGTTCAGAAAAACGCTGTACAAATGGACCATAGCATACAAGAGTTTAAAGACGCCTTCAAACAATTGTTTTGCAAAGGCCTCCCCTCATTCTGGGATGGTAAAGGCTCATTGTACAAGAAGGAAGATTACCACACTCTTCTCATGCAATGCAGGATGGACCATTCTAGGTTTGAATATATGGAAGAAAGTCTGAAGGGTCCTAGCTTGGTAGAACACTTAGCTATTGATTTCAAAATTCTAAACAAATTCAAAACAATGAAAGTCAACATGCCAATCATGTCCTATGCAACGTGCATCGACCTGGAAATTTTGATTAAAGAAATGATGGACTACGAAATCCCCTTTGACGCACAATGGAAGGAACTTGTACGATTGGGAAAGAAAAAATGCCACGTCCCCGGAACCAACAGATGATCTCTAGATGTCACCCATCTTACCAAACCTAACGAAAGTATAGAGGAGACTAGGTGTCGCAGAAGCAGCCGGGCGGTCAGAGAGATTATTCATGATGGTGAAACGCTTCTTTTTGATAATGATTGTAAGTCATTTTGTATACCAAAACTGACATTCGAAAATGTTACAGAAGATGAAACGTTTCAGTTTCAGTTATTTTTTATCAAATTGTATAAGTACTAAGAGGCTTAAATTAGCCAATGTTGGTAGAAGTTTAAGAGCACCTTTTTGGTTGTATCAAACTTTATTTGTAAATTTTCTGAATCTGAATTGAATACAAATGCAGAAGATTTTGAAGTCTCTATGAAAAGATTCTAACAGGTGGTGATATGAGCTTTGTTTCCTTTCATCGTATGTATTTCCTGTAGCCTATCATTTCATTTAAATTTTCTTCTGTTTAAATTGGAGAGTTTAAAGGCCCATAATTCGTCCTCCGACGCTCTTGGTCTAAGCAATTTAAACTATGTGATTGTCTTCTTAACTTATTCAGAATTCATTTCAGCAATGCTCTGATGCAGTTATTTGTCTTCTTTATCTTCCTACACATCTTTTTATTTCAAGAATAACTTAGATTCATCGCCTTATTTAGCCTTTGTCCTCTGGAGAGTTCTATCAGTCTATGCATTGTCTTTGTTCACTTTCAGATTTTTGACTCCATAGCCCATAGTGTTCCCCTCTTCTTTGCCAACAACTCTATTAAAAATCTCCGAAACAAATCAAATCTAGCCACCGGTTTCCATAGATATATCAAGTGACATGAGAGAGCCCTCTCTGAGTTGGGCAGGCTAGTGCCTTAGCTCTAAAGCTGGTTGAAACCATTACCTCTGTCGTTTGTCTATTCAGCCGGACAAAGTTTACAGAGTGATAACATATACAATACAATCCCCCCCCTTCTACTTGATGCCTATATGTCTATTTATACATACAAAATGGGCCTAAGCATGGGTAAACCCATGGTTCGACATCCCTTTCCCATTACATATTCCCAAAACCCAAAAAGGGACCCGAAAGTAGGCTGATATATCTTGATCTCTGCTTCGTCTGGTGCTCCATGTTCGATAGGCTGTTGAAGTCCCAAAAATGGTCAAATATGATCAAGTAACTTCAAAACTTGGTCAAGGGCCAATAGGCCCCCAACACTCACATGTGACTCGTCCTGAGTCACTCTGGTCTGATAAATTCTGCCTCGAATGCCTCGATCTTGGCTCGAGCTGATTTGACTTGCTGTAATGCTACTTCTTCTTGCTCAGTGAACTCCTAAATGAGTGCGTCATTGACTGGTCCTTCTAGGCGCTATTCTGCTGCACTCACAACTTTTTCAAGTTCTACTCTTTGGCTTTCAACTTTAGTGAATAGTTGGCATGCCTTCTCTTGTACTGGTTGATGTCATTGAGAGACTTCCATCACTTTGGTATAGATCGTGTGGATCTGTTGTTGGGCCATGCATTGCTCTCGAAACCTCCTCATTCTCTCGACTGGTGACAAGGCCTTTAGCTGCGCCTGTAACGTATTTGCATACTTCTTTGCTTCTTGGAGCTGCGACTCCAATGCTTGTAACTCTAGATTCTCTGTGAGGTTTTCATACGTCTGAGCACTCCTAGATCTCAGCTGCTTGCACTCCAATGCAAGGGCTTTCATTCTGCCAACTGCGCTATGAGCAATTGCCTCTCTTAGGTCTCTGATTTCTTGAGGGTTCTCAGGCACAGTATGAAGTTCCAGGTCTACGATGCACTGTTGAAGCTGTTGGATCACTTCTTCGAAATGTGCCACCTACTGTGAAATTTGTTCTTCAACTTTCACTTCTATGACGGTCGCAGAGCGAAGTGCTCTGCTGACCAGTTCCTTTACTTCTAGCTACTCTGCGATCAACTGCTCCTTGTTGTACTATAGCTTTGCTTTCTCGTTGTCTTATTGTGCTTGAAGATAAAAATTTTCTCGTTTGGCAGTGTTGCATTGCTCGACAAGTAATCCCTGTACCTGTGTCAAAGCCTGGATGGCTTGCGATGTCTCTTCCAGAGCTCATCGAAGGCGAGATTCAACTTTATTGGTGATCTAGTGCAATTGGGCTGGCTCATCTCCTGGTTCTATTGTTCCTGTTGTAAGAGGCGTAGTGGAGACTGCGAGGCTAGACTGGAGTTCCTGTTGCACTCCTTGGAGTTCAATCTCTATACGATTATACATCTACCCCTACTTTTCCTTCTGCTTCTCTAATACCTCCTGTGAAGCATCGTTCACAGCTGCAATGATGAAATTAAAATCATCCAATGTGAGGGTAGTCCGCATCTTGGTTACAGGGGTTCTAGGTTTCTTCTGGGAGGAAGATGTTGGAGGTGAAACCTTCCTTTTCTTTGATGAGTCCTCTTCATCCCTAGGCGGTGGTACTTCACCTTTCTGTTGTTCAATTTCTACACCTTCGATCTCTTCGGAATCACCCCCTTCATCTAGTGAAATGGATGCAGTCCTCACAAATGTGTTGTCTACATCATGAACCTCTTCAGGATTCTTCATCTTGCTTGGTCGAGGTGTATCCTACGCAGCTTCTGGGCTATCTACATCAGACAACTCYGCAGGGTTGGCTAGAATAAGGAGGTCCACCGACCATTCCTTAGTGATTTCTTCTAAGTATTCCTTTGTTAGCTTGTAATATGATTGCAACTACTGYTTGTGCTCATCAACGCRCGTTGTTATATAAATGAAGTGGCGGTCTGCATTGAACTTCATTAAGGGCYGAAACCTGTGGAGGGTATTTGGGGTCATCCAGGGCTCAGACTAGATGGCTTGTTTCAGCTRGTTGTAGTACGTATGGAAGAYGACATTGGAYTGCCACTGCTTGTTCATATCATTAGAGTACCATAGCATACAAAACTTCGCGTCTAGAGGTTCAAAGGGCTCGATGTCGCACCTTCCGGCATATCCCATGCAATGAATGCGAWTAGGATGAGAAGCCARCTAAAGTGGTACTCATGTCCTTGGTCTTGTGCTTCTCTGCAATTAAGCTCCAGCTGGTTTACAAGGTACTTCACCCAATTCATCTGTAGTCCCTCCGTGCACTTTCCTACGAGATCAACTACGAATCCAGTCACTTGGGTGGGTCGAGTTTTGCGAACTATCTTGCCTGCGATCAACTGACATGCGAGGCGCACTGCATCATTCTGGATAGAGGTTACCTTGTAACCTCACATGCCCTTCTCGACATTGCCATAAGTATCTGTGATAATCTGTGCTAATGCTCGATCTAAGGTCTTTCCAGGGTAAAAATCTTGTGGGTCAGGGCCCTACTTACTCAGCCCTGTGATTCGATTGATCAAGGTCGGATCCACAGTGATGTGATGGTTCAACCATAAGTAACCTCTATGATAGGATGATAGTAGTAAATTTACACATGCATTCACCTCCTGATGTCATCCGAAGTGCGGGATATTCATCACATTGAATAATGTGTAATGCACGAGGTTCTAGGTCCATGTTTGCGGGATAATCTTCGAATTTTTTCCTTTAGTCCTAATCAGATACTTGTGAGGGGTGAGCATGTTGTAAGCATTTCTTTTGCCAAGGTTGAAGTGATTGAAATTCAACGCTGTGAGCTTATCCTGGTCGGATCAAACTACGCGTATCCATTTCAGAAGGTACTCCATGACCAAAGCATAGTCAAAATCTTTGGGCACATTATCTCAGTTGATGGCACCACTTAGAGGGGGTAGGTAGGCAGGTAGAATGCTCGAAATTAGCTTGGTGTTCGCAATGTCGTCTCTGTGATTCGTTCTTGTCTCTGTCACAGTTCTGGAAGTTCCTGCTCCACGAGAAGTTGATGGGGAAGCTTGGACTCCTCCTATTGATGATGGTTGCACACCTGTAGACATCCTTCTTTCCGACATGATTTTCTCAGTCTTGAGATCAACGAGTACTTCCTTCGTAGATTCTTCAAGTACACTAAGCTCTTCAGACATACGCGCTCGGGATAAATTATCAGGGTCACAATGATCTTAGACATTGCTCTGGAATGAACAACGAGGGCGCGATGATCACTATATACACTTGCTAGTCAGTGGGATTCAAATTCTCAGTTGGAAAAATTGTTCTTCGGTCATGGTGTGACAAGATAAATAGGCGATCTTGGAAACGGTTTTCTTTGCAACGGGTATGAGCCTCATTAATTTGTGTTATGTCCATTATGGCATGGTCCGATGGTCTGGTAATGAGCCATCAATTCTTTTCGATCCATTCGAAGCAGAATTCGAATGGGTATATCGGCCTCTAACAACTATATTGCTTCAAGATGGCGAAGTGGCCTATGTCGATGTTCTGATATCTCGGTGAAGTTCAAATTATGAAAGTTTTCCTTCTGCGAGGTACCCTCGGGAACCTACTGTAAACTTTCAATCTTAGCCTTCTTCTTACTCAGCTTTCTATCCTTCTTTCCCGCGAGCTTCATCTCGGTGGTTCTTTTCTCATTCTGATTCTTATTTTCCTTGGACATAGTCACTTCATGCTGCTGAGATTCTTTCCTAAGACTCAGGGGTAGTGCCTCTTCTATATTTGAGACAGATACTTCAATCTTCCATGAGTTCTCTAATGTTCTTGCAGTTTTGATATCTAGGCTTCTAGTGTCAAATAACTTCGATTTGTTCTCCTGCTCTTCAATCAACTGTGCGATCCTTCTGGTCATGAAATCTTTTAGCTCTTGTCTCTGTTGTTGAAATACCTTTTCTTCTTGCTTCTTTATAGCTTGATCTCTCTCAATCCAAGGTTTTCCAAGTAACATAGTAAATGGGGTGCTATCCTCAATAAACTTGATAATCTCAAAATATTCTTCTATTGAAGTTCCATTAACATTCATAGATATCTGAGTAAGCCTTCCACATAGGTTCACCAGTTTTCCTCTGAATAGTCCTATTCCTCCTAATGAAGGGGTCATATCAGGCTTCCCTATGGCTTCCCAAGTTATTTCTGGCATAATGTTCATTGGTGTTTCTTCATCAAGGATAGAGTCAATGTCGAAGTCTCCTATTCTTGCTTCAATGCATTATATTTCTTTAAAGATCTCTGGTAGCCTAACATGTCGGTGATCGTTCAAGGTGTCTTTCATCTACAACAATATCTTCTCTGATTCTTTCTGGGGTTCTACTATTTCTCGATCTGCCTTAAGGTTTTCTTCATTCAGATTCATTCTTTCGATCTTAGCAATCATTCTAGGGAAATCCAATACTTCATGGTCCAAATCTTTGCAACAAAGGCAACTAGGTCTTCCACCAGGGCTTTCCTTAGCTATATGTCCTAGTCTTTTGCAACTGTAACATAATATTAATCCTCTCTTCCTTTTAAATGATTTCCAACTTCTTCTATACTGTGCACTAGGATCATGGTAGCTAGTCTGCAAAAAATTCTTTCTAGGATCCTGCATCCGTTTGTTAGTCCAAACATTCTTTCTATGCATAGGTATAACATATCTATCACTATTCTTATCAGATCTATCCATATCAAGCTTTCTTTCATCTATCAAAGCCCTAGTTTTCTAGCCAGGATAGAATCTATCAAACATACCTAGATCCATACTCTAGAAACAAAAGTTTTCACTTATTTTACTTCTATAGAGAACAAAGCTTCCAGATCTAAGACCTTTTAACTATTCTTACCTTTATTAGAGCACAAAGTTTACAGATCTTACTTCTTTTCTGTAGATCTGACCTCTCTTCTTCAGAAACTTCCACTTTTACCTTTCTTAGAGCACAAAACATTCAAATCTCGCTTCTTTTCTTCAGATATGTCCTTCCTTTCTTTAGCACAAAGCTTTTCAGATCAAGTGGATTACTGCGCACTAGGGCACAGCTCCACGCACAGAGCTCCCACAGTTTTAGGATGAATATTTGCACAAAGTTTCTTCTTCCTCAATTCCCAACAATCACAGTTTCACATCCCGACAACATAACGATTTGTTGGCATAGGGGTAGACCCATGGTTCAACGCTACAAGAGCGCACCAACAAAGCCCTAACTACCAGCCCTTTCAGCAACACCTGCGAAGCAGATGAAGTCTCACCTGAGGTAGAGGCAGGGGTGGTTGCAGGACTCAAACGTCTGCAACCTTAGCTGGGACACAGATCTGTGATTATATCACTTATAGAGAACTTAGCATCGATTATCCATCAATATTCAATCCTTATTATACTTCGCAGATAGCAGAAAGCATCACAGTAGTCACTTAGATCTAAGGTAACTAAGCACTTAGCAACAGTAAACAAGTCAGACCCAATAGTTCAACACTAATTAACTTCATACACATCAAATCTACTATGTATACCTATATAATAAGCACAAAGCATAAATATATCCTATCTAAATATATCAAAGCACTTGGCAAAAGAAGAGATAAGCACAACAATTCAAGGCACAAAGCATAACACACAGATTTATGTGGTTCACCCCCACCCTAGGGATACATCCACCAACTCTTATTCTATATTATCTTCGGCCAATCAGTTACATGCACAAAGCCATGGAAACCCTTATTTCACACATGATAGAATATCTATGCAGCCTGCTAGATCCTTCTTCCTTTCCTTTCAAGACAAAGCCTTTTATATCTTCACACAGGGACTTGTACTAATCTCTGCAAGTCTATACAGAATGGACAAAGCTCTCAGTCACACAGATCCCTTCTTGGCACTTAGCCTATATCACATAGATACAATACAATCCCCCCTCCTTCTACTAGATGCCTATATGTCTATTTATACATACAAAATGGGCCTAAGCATGTGTAAACCCACATGCCAACATCCCTTTCCCATTACATATTCCCAAAACCCAAAAAGGGACCCGAAATTGGGTTGAGATCCCTTGATCTCTGCTTCATCTGGCGCTCCATCTTCGACAGGCTGTCGAAGTCCCAAAAGATGGTCAAATATGACCAAGTAACTTCAAAACTTGGTCAAGGGCCAACATGCATTTTCCAATTTGTTCCAAAAAGACATATGCCAGAATGGAAATTGGAGACATATACAATGTATTTTGGTCCTAGCTTAGCCAAGATTGTTAGAATAAGTTGTTTCTCTTGTGTAGATTTGTCAATACCACATTCACCCAAGCTCAAAATCAAATATTTAAATTTAGTAAAGAAATCCTGTATATTATCAAAACTTTTAGGGTCTAAGGTATTCAACTCTACCTCAAGCATCTGACCTTGCATCTCATCCTACTTTCCAAAGAGTCCTTCCAGAGTGGTCCAGATCTTGTTTGGAGTCTTATATGCAGCAACATGAAACCATAAATCAATAGAGATTAACTCAAGAAGTAGTCTTGTGGCCTCATTCTTACAGTTCACCCATCTCATCTTCTCAATCGCTGATGTAGGTTATGTTTCTGTCGCCATCGTCAAATTATACAGTACTTTCCTTTTGAGTTGGAATTCTTCATTGGGATTCCAATCAAAATAATTGTATGGTGTGAGGATTACCACCAAGTTTGATTGTATAATAGTTATCCTATCCATCTCTCCCAATGTTTCTAAGAACCCCTAAAAATTTATTCTCAATCTGCAAGTGAAAAATTAAGAAATCACGGCAGAAAGGGCACTTTAAGTGAAAATTCATATCAGTTTCAGGAGACAATATTACAAATTACTTTTTGAGAAAACGGTGAGGAATCTCACCAAACGATTGAAAACCCACTTACAGAATGGGTATATTTACTTCTTGTGTGAGTTGTTTCCTCAAAAACTTAACATTTTGGGAGCAATCACTGTAGAAAGGTACGACCATGGATTCATATCAGTTTCAGGAGGCTATCTTCCGACTTACTTTTTGAGGAAATGGTGAGGAATATCGCCAAATGGTTGAAAACCCACTTGTAGAATGAGTCGATTTACTTCCCAAGCAAGTTGTTTCCTCAAAAACGTAATATTTTGGGAGCAATCATTGTAGAAAGGTACGACCACAAATTCGTATCAGTTTTAGGAGGCTATCTTCCAGTTTACTTTCTGAGCAAACCGTGAGGATTCTCGCCAAACGGTTGAAAAACCACTTGTATAATGGGTCAATTTACTTCCCACACAGGCCGTTTCGTCAAAAACTTAATATTTTTGGAGAAACCACTACTGAAAGGTATGGCCATGAATTTGGCTCATCGAAATTCCGATTTTCCTTATTCTTTGGCTTGTCTGGATTGCTCCAAGTAGCGTAGCTTTGATACCATGTCAGTGTTTTAGGGAAACCTGCAAAGGAGATCTAGCTAAATAATACACAAACAAATCTTATCAAGAAAAGGAAGAGAGATACACAATGAAGAATGAGAATTAATGTATATTATCATCTTATCAATGAGTGAGTTATCTTCACTCATATAAGCAATGACATCCTATAATTTGGAATGCATGCATAATAGTGATGATCTAAGATTAGAAATTCTAAAATAGAACTAGTCAATTAACTCTCACTGAACTAGTGTTACTCCCACTGAACTAGTGTGTCGAAAATAGAAATTTCTCCAACACCTCATACAACAAAAGAAGGACAATAAATTAGCACCCAAGTACTACGGTCCCTATCGAGTGTTGAAAATGATTGGTAGTATGGATTACATATTGGAGTTGTCCCAATATTCACATGTACATCCAATATTCCATGTTTCTTGTTTAAAGAAGGTAATCAATGAAAAAATCCCAACTCATACTACTTTTCTAGAGCTTGATGAAGTGGGAAAAATCATACTAGAACCTAAAACAATCCTTGAAGCATGAATCAAACAACTATGAAACCAAACAATTTCTAGGTACCTCATCAAATGGAAGAACTTGATAGTAGAAAATGCCACTTGGGAAGATGATTTGTTTCTTGCAAAAACATAATCATCTAATCAAGCATTGAGAATAACACTTGTTTGAAGGGGCAAGGTATGTTAATCTCTAAATCTTGGGTAATTTCATTGTTATTGTTGTCATTATGGGTCAACTAGGCTCATAATTTGTAATTGTACCATTTATCTCCTATATATACCAAGAAGATATAGTTTTAGAGATCACCAAGAGTTATTTGTGAACATAATATGTAAAGGAGGTTGCCCCCTAGAAGTGGCATTTCTATTCATTCACTTTTTAGAATTCTCAAGGTGTGGCATTACTTATTCTTTCTGTTTTTATGTTATTTGGGGTATTTGGTGCAACCATTTTGACCCTTGAAATATAATATGTTAAACCATGTATTATTTGCATGAAAATGTTACATCATGGGTGTCAAGCCATGTGGGTTGAACTATAATGATCCTGTGTTGTACAAAATGTGAAATGAATTATAAATATTCCTAGTGCGGAGATCAAGGCTAAGGCTCAACCACTTAATTCTTATGAGTCCTAGTGGTGGTGTAGACTTATGGTGTGGTTATTATATGTTTCCATGGTGTGCTTATGCTTATGTACACACATTGATAAAGAGGAGATATTTAATAACATAGGAACCACCAGAAAGTTTGCTTGAGGAAGCATTAATGGGACCATGATACCACACGAGGGGAAGATGAAAGAGAGTGCATGGGTGATTTGACCTTGTCATTTCCCTTTGGGAAGTACTACCCTTTCTTTCCCATGCTTCCTTACATGATTTCGCATTAATCTTTGACTTTTGTGTATTTACCAAGTACAAGTTGTCACATCCTTGGGAAGAGAGTAGATATCATGCAAGAAAATGTTTCTCCTTTCCTTTTCTTTCAATATCATGCATTTGTGGACAAAGATAGAGTCCATTCTCTCCATTCATCATCCTTCTCCCATGTCATGTACATTTTCCCTCTTTTAGTTAAGAAAGAAACATGTGTGAAAACATGGGTGTTTATGCCTACAAATGGCAAGAGAATCCCATAGACTTGTGATTGGTAAGAGCCTATGAAAGTTGGGGAACTTGCTACTGAAAATATGAAGGAAATGGGATGTTTTAGGGGGAAAACCATGGATGGAAGGTTCATAATAGTTGAAGAATAAACTAATAAACCTACAACCCTATTATTACCGCTCATTGATTATTTTGGGCCATATTTGTTCTCTTCTAGGTTATTCCCATAAGGAAACCAAGAATGGACTCTTTGTACATGCATTGTAGAGCACAAGAAGGAAAGAATATCCATGAGGACTATTTGTAGAGAAAGGGAATATTTTTCTTGTGTTATGCAGGCTAATGGAAGAGAGTGTCATGGTTGATTGATGGCTAAATGAGGGCCCGGATCGCTCAGTGGTGAGCATATTAACTTTTCCATGAAAATAATGTGTTGGATTGAGTGAGATTAGAGCCCCATAGGAGCTTCCTTTGCCTTAGTGGTATCATGGTCTATCTTGGGGGTGGAGTCTATAGTTGATTCTTATAGTTGGGTGGTAAATCATTCCTCGATAATTGATTTGGTGGACTTTCATTCATTCATAAATAAGTATCCATAACTATGGCTTTGTAGAATGCTTTCTACTTTGCTAATGCTTGGAATCAAATGGGTAATGAATGGATACATAATATATAATCATATTTCTTCTGCTACTTTATATTTCCATATGAATTATGTATTATATTGTTGTTTGAAGTCGAATTTAGCCTTGTAAATGGTTAATGAGGTGAATAAATTATGTTGGTAGAGCTCGATGGCCAAGGAAGGCATTTGGGGATGCTACAAACTTCTTCTTCATTGAAATCAAAATCATTCTTGGCATACCCCCAAAGTCCCCGATTCTCTAAGATTTGTTGAGCATTCGATAGAACGACATAATAACCTAAACTTATGAAAAAATGATAAACTAGTTAGTTTCACAATAAATTTAGTTGTGAATAAGGCCACAATGGTGGCGACTTGGTAATTTTGCTAAAGCGGCAGGTTACTTTTCCTAATTTGGAATCCACATGTAAAATTATGTACATGAAAACCCTCACAAAGAAAAAATAATAATTCAATAAGTAAAGTGAAGGTTACAAGGGTAAATAAAGATTTAAAGGATTTGAGGTGACTACTAAGTTATCCAATATCAATATACCTCAAGTTGTGCATTAAGCATCATGTTATTTCTTGCATTGGTTTTATATAATCTAGTGTTCTAGATACTCATCTAGAACACATTGTTGATAGAGTTTCTTACTTTAAATTTTACACTAATTCAAATTGAGCTCGTTAATTAATATTAACATATTAATTTCTAATATATTGATATCATTGTGCTCTTAAATTTTACACTAATTCAAATTGAGCTCGTTAATTAATATTAACATATTGATCTCTAATATATTGATATCATTGTGCTCTTACCCTGTACAAACTAAAACAAAAATAGTTAAATACTCTTTTATCGAAATGGAAACACTAAAACAAAAATAGTTAAATACTCTTTTATCGAAATGGAAACACTAGTATGACTTGTAAGCACAAATAACCTCTAATAACCTCTAGTAATCTTTCTCCCCGATCCTTGTGGTGGATGTCCACTAATTTGTCATGATGTTTCCAGTGTCCCTATATTTACTCACCTCTACGTAGCCATTAGCCCATGGGTGTGGTGGATGCCCACTAATTTGTCATGATGTTCCCAGTCTCCCTATATTTACTCACCTCTACGTAGCCATTAGCCCATGGGTAGTAAGGTTTAGACTTCCTCTAACGAATTTGATATTACTTTGCCATTAGCCCATGGGTAGTAAGGTTTAGACTTCCTCTAATGAATTTGATATTACTTTATCAAATATTTAATAGCATCACTTGAAATCAACCCATTTGATATTGCTTTGTCAATTATTTAATAATACTTTGTCAATTATTTAATCACTTGAAAGCAACCCCTATGTTCCTAACTCCATTGGCACACGACATCTAGTGAAAAATCCTACCTTACAAAAAGACAACTGACATGTTTACCAATGGATTCTCTCATGGGTTTTTGGTTATTTTAGGAGGATGGTATGATTGGTCCTACATCAAGCCCCCACTCACTAGAGATTCTTAGCATGACAACTCATGAAAGTGGCATTGATACTGAATCTAGTAGATAATGACACACATCACATCATCTTGATACACGACACACATCACAAGAAGTTGCAAACTTATATGCATTTGGAAAAGAGTTGACCCATAATACTTGGCTTTTAATATTTTAAAGGTTGTCATCTTCTTGACATAATGATCCCCACTAGAGTTTTGAGCTGTCAAAAACTGTCTTACCTAATACATATTCTAATGATTTAATACCCAAAAAAGCCCAGCTTGTAATGATATCTTAATCCCAGATGTCCATTTAAAATTAGTACCTCTCTTACATTGGTAGGCCTAGATATCTCCAACTTGATCAATTTTTAAAGGGTCTCTTACATGAATTGTACATTGAACTCAAATATATGATTATAAATACTCTGTGCATAAGGGATTAAATTCATTTGGTAGAATTACTCTAAGTTTCTTCTTTGAAGGATATATATATGTTGAATTGTTTAATTAAAAGTTTATTTTCTTATTAATTATTAGTGGGTTGTGGGTTATTTTAGATGGTGTGGTTTTTTTTGAATAACAATGATGAGTTAACTTATATTTGCTGAAAACAATTAATGATGATAACACCTAATAATCACTATTCGTACTGCTAATTAATAACTGAATTATGATCAATTTTCCCATTGTATATAAATTTCAATTTGAATAAAATTGATAAAATTATCAACTAACTGTGAAACTAGGGAATGGTAACTAAGCCCAATTTCAGAGGTTTTATAAGGTATATTTGAACTCGGCAGTGTACGTCCTAATTAGGATATACCTGCAGCTACAAGTCAGTGTATTATTTGGTTGCAGAAACGTAAAGGCTGTGAAAGAAACTCTACAGAAACCATAATTTCGTACAGACAAGCTCTGCATGTATGGAAAATCCTGAAGAAAAATGAATCCATCCACACACAGTGGGGATTAGGTAATGGCTTCCTTTTCATGCAGCAGCTACCATGTGGTCCGGATCAACTTTCAACGTGTAGCAAACATATTCTTTGTAAATGTATGGCTCACTGCTCGATGCACTGACGTTGTCTGGTGCAATGCAAACGGACGGCCTTATGATGCACAAAATGAGCTGTGTATTGATACGTACTCCAAGGTTGCACATATGGATCATGTGAATAATCATATAAATATAAATATAATGAAATGTGATTGTGATATATAGATATTTTTATCAATATCATAGTTATATATATTATTAAGTTTTGTTTATAACCATAATATTAGGGTTAGCATATAAAGTTGATGGTTTGAAAAGTGGCAATAAAAGTTTTATTGAACAGTTTATGTTGTAAAAATGTAAAACATGTTTGTGTTATAATTTACTTGCTATATCAGTTGTCAAACTTAGCATGTTATTGGACACAAAATATGGATTGAAATTTGAAAAAAAGAAGAATGGTGTTTTGGATATATATATATATATAAAGAATATTTATTATAGTCTTATCAATTCATTGTTCAAAGCAATCAGAGGCACACTCAAACCTAAACCCTAGGGTGACCTTATTACTTGGAGGGTAAGAAACCCTACTCATACCACTTAAAATGCATCATGAGGGAAATTATCATAATTTTGATATAAGAGGGAGATTTCGGTGGAATATGCACACCATTAGATATATTGGTGGGTATGGGTGTAGTTACAATATTTTGCACACTATGGATGGGTTTAGGGACCTTAATCATCTTTCGAGATGGAAAATAAGGGTATAGTCCCTAAATGAGGCTTTTAGGGCTCAAAAGCCTCAAACCACCATAAATTTCCTTTAAGGGGAATATTTGACCTACAACTGGGATATGGGTGCTATTAGGAGGTTTTGCACACTAGGGATGGGTTCAAGTTAGAACTTTGATCATGGTACATAGAAGAAAACAAGGAAATTAGGTCCTAAATGAAACTTCTAAGGCTTAATGGCAATAAACAAGGCCTCAAAACATCATGTGTCATATCTAGAGGTAATCTTTATCCTATGAGTGGGATATGGATACCATTAAGGAGTTTTGCACACCAGGGATGGATCTCAAGCCTCGACCATGGTCAGGGGAGAATAACAAGGGACTTAGGCCCTATATGAATATTTTAGGGCTTAAGGGCCATGAACAAGATTTATAACTACCACAAAAACCTTATAAAGGGAATATTTACCTTACGCATGGGTTATGAGTGTCATTATGAGGTTTTGCACACTAGAGATTGGTCTTGAGGTCTTAACCATGGTATAAGGTGGAATATAGGGATTTAAGAACTAGTTAAATTTTATAGGGTTTAAGAGCCATGAACAAGGCCTCGAACCATCACATAGGCTCTTTGGGGGGAATATTTGGCCTACGAGTGGTATATTGACACCATTATAAGGTTTATGCACTAGAAATTAATAGTCTCAAGGCCTCGAACATGGTTTGGGGGTTGAAAACAAGGGCCCTATGTCCTAAATGAATCTTCTATGGCTAAAGGGCCATCAACAAGGTCTTAAACTACAACATGAGCCAATTAGAGCGAATCTTTGGCCCATGAATCACACAAACCTTTTAGAGGGAATATTTGGCCTACGAGTGGGATATGAGCACCATTATGAGGTTTCATATAAATCTTTGGTCTACAAGTGCATGGTTTTATTCATTGGGGATGGTTCTCAAGGACCTAAACATGGTCCAAGGAGGAATGCTAGCATATTAGGGCCTAGAATATGTTTTTAGGGCTCATGGGCCATGCACATAGTCCAAACCACAAGATAGGGTCTATCAATTAAATCTTTGACCTAAAAGTGTTGTATGGGCACCATTATAAGGTTTTTCACTTTGAGGATGGTTCTTGGGTCCCTAGAAATGGCCTAAGGAGGAACATCGCCTTCTTAGTGCCTAAAAGATGCTTTTATTGTTCATGGATCATCATTAGGGTCCAAAACCACTACACTGTATAAAGTTCAATTTTAGCATACATGTGTTGTATGGGTACCATTACTAGGTTTTGTGCACCAAGGATGTTCCTCACAACCCTACACATGGTCCTAGGAGGAACACTAATGTCTTCGGGCCTAAGATAGGCTTTGAAGGGATATTGAACATGCACATAGTTCAAAACCATCACACAATGCATGCAAAATGAATATGTGAGCTACATGTGCACTATGGACACCATTGCGAGTATTTATGGACCAAAGATGGTTCTTGAGCCTTAAAGATGGTCTAAGGAGGAACACCAATGTCCGAGGTCCCAAAATAGGTTTTTATGGCTCATGAACCATGCACATGGTTTAGAACCATCACACAATCCCTATAAAGTGAATGTGCATCGGGTATTATTCTTGGGGCCTTAGACATGGTTTGAGGAGGAGCATGAATATGTTAGGCCTTGAAAGGAATTTGATGGCTCATAGATCCCTTGTAAAGTGAATCTTTGGCCTACATGTGTAATATGGGAACCATTAAAAAACATTGTGCACCAAGGATGGTTCTCAAGGCCCTAATTAAGCATGGTTTGGAAGTAAGAACACTGGCATCCTAGGGCATAAAAGAATCTTTTGGTGCTCATGGACCATGCACATGGTCCAAAACCATCACACATCCCTTGTAATGTGAATCATTAGTGTATTGGTGTTGTATGGTGTTGTAGTCTAAGGGGAAGTACAAGAAGCTACCAATAGATCCTTACACAGAGCAATACATGTTACAACATCACATATGGAAACAGATAGATACACAAATAGACATACATGAGTAGTGGGAGAACCATCAATGCATTTTATTATATATCCAAATCAGTCTTTGTCTTTCCATTACATAACCACGTATATATATGTGTGTGATGCACAATTACCAATTGGTTACATTTCCTAACTGTTCGGTCAGTCGACTCTAACTGTCTATTCCACCGAATTTCCTAACCAACTACTGCAATCAACTTGGCTAGTCGACTGGCAGGTCTAGTCGATAGAGCCAACTAGCCCCTACAACATCTTCCCTTCCTCCCCTCAATTCCTTGCTCGTCCCGAGCAAGGGGGGAGTGTGGCTATTACATTGAAAAATGTTTTGATCAGCTATACTAGTGCCCCTGAAGAGGTTTTCACTAGTAGGTTATATCCTCTTTAAATATATTTACAATATANGTTGTCGAGCAGTGCTGGAATCCCTTGCTTGTCTGTCACTTGATGGTTCATGTTTTTTCCGCTAGATGTACCATCTATTCATTTGTTTCTTGAGGTATCTCCTAGTGATGCGTTTTGAAATTTGTTGGCAGAGGCATCGTTTTGACTTGTACATGTGATTCTTCCAAGCCTTTGATGAATATCTATGCAGTCCTTGAGTGATGGTTGGTGGTCTAAATATTTGACACAGATGGTGTGGGGTTGAAGACATTGAGCATCTGGCAATAGGTCGATGTGGCCTCCAACTATTCTGCAGGATGATTTGACAAACCCCCAAATGTTGTCTGGTAGATGTTAGGAGCTATTTGTTATAGGTGTTGGGAAAACATTTTTCAGTATTCAGTAGAGTATTGAGATTCTATGCCCACTGATTTTAATTTCCCTAGAAAGTCTAATTTGTCTGTCAGTGGGGCTTCCTACACAATGATCGACCCTGGGTCGAAGTTCTCTTCAACTACCTTAGTTTTCCTTTTGATTTGATCGAGGTGATCAAGAGATTTTTCTGTCGTTGTTTGAGCCTTAGTCACCTCTCTCAACCATTCATATTATTTCTTTGAAAATTCTACTTCAACTTCCTTCTCTTTTGCAATATGGGTTGAAATGGACGCCTTACACTTTGTATCATATGTGAGTTCTCTAGTTTTCCTTAAGTTGACAATTATTGTTCTTTCTACTTGGAGCTTGCTGTAAGTCAAAAAGGAGTATGAGGGCCAGTTGCTAAGAACAATGTTGAGGATTGTCATCTGTGAATTAGCCAGTTCTAAATGCTGTTGAATTTCCTTGACTTTCTCATGTTCTAACTGCAATATTGTATTTATCTGCTGCACCAATATGGTCTGATTACCCCTTAATACTTTGTTGTGCAACTACTTGAGCTCTTTTTTTTCTTGTCGTAGATGTTGGATTTATACCTGATTATTGGCACATATAGATATAATTGCATAGACCAAACTCCTCATTGCGGAAAGGGGATCAACTCCTTTTGTCGGGTGTTCGATGCCTACCTTTTCTTTGGAAAGATGAGTGCCATATTTCAATACCGATTTCTCCTTGCTTTCAATCGAGCACCATCCTTGAGGGCTCTCTTCCACCCGATTTTTGCTTCTTTGGTGACTTCAACATACCAGTTGAGTATTTTTTCATCTGATGCGATTGTTGGGTCGAATATTGTTTCTGCAGGGAGCTCTATTGACTCGACTGTCTTGAAAGTTGTAAATGTGATCACCCTTGGGGTGTTGTCCTTTTTATGAATGATATTTTTTTTTTAATGCTCTTTTCTGTAGATTCTTTCTCTTTTTATAATCCAACGTCGTTGCCTTTTCTTGTATCAAATTTCCCTTGGTCTTGGTTAGTAGTCTCACCTGCTCCTCTATGCATGTTGGGGTCTGTTCAACCACTGTTCTCCCCTTAACCTTGTGTGTTTTTTTGCTTTATGTTCTCAGTTTGGCCCAGAGGACCCAATTGGCCTTAATGAGGGCTTTCTGAAGGAGGATTTTCTGGCGGATCTCTTGCTTTCATGGGGGACCCTAATTTGGTGTTATCATCTCTGATTTCTTGGTCTTTATTGGGGTAAATTGATCATTCTTGCTCAGGTTGCTTATCTTGTTGGGTCTTGTTTGATTCTTTCTTTGATTTCTCTAGGGGATAAAATTCATCCAATGGTATTGGAATGGGATGCGAAACAATTTAATTTTGTATCAGAATGGTGTGTTCAGACCCCTATTTTGATGTCTCTCCCTTTGTATGTTTTGACTTATTTTCCTCTATGCTAGGGTTGGGGCGACCCAACTGGATTTATTTGCTAGGCCCCATTTTTGGTTGTGCTGAATCGATTGGATTTGACCTATCCAATAGGGTCGACTGACCTGTGGTGTTCTTTGTTGTATAACCATTCTGCAAATTCTGGTCGACCTCATCTGACTTTGAATGTGGGGTACTTTCTTGATTGCTGTGATTGGAGGGATGGTCTAAAATAGTTCTCTTTGATGATACTTGGTGTTTCCTTACCCTTGATTTCTTCCTCTATTTTACTGCACTTATTTCCTCAATAATTGGATTAGCCTTAGGTGGTGGTGACTCTTTTTTCAGGTCAACTGTGCTTGTGCATGGATTCTTTGGAACAAGTTTCTTACAAGGGTCGAATCAAATGATTTTTGACCGACGTGTTACAACTGGTGTTGACCGACCTATGCTCTATTCTTACTGATCCACAACTTTATGTTTCTTTTGATTTCTCGTTTCGATCTACTTTTCTAGGACTACCTTAATTTTCCTTGTTTCAACCTTCTTTTCATCTACTGCTGCCATCATTTCTTGGAATTGAGGCCCAATACTTGACTTCAGAATATTCCTTGTGATAGCCTGATTCTGTCGAGTCTACTTTTCTTTCATTTGACTCTTTGCAACTAACTTGTTGGTGAAGGAAGATATTTTTTTGACTATTAGTGGGTCATTGAAGTCCAACGTAGTATTTGACTGGAATGTTTTGTGCCAATTTATGTCTTTTGGATATACTTTGAAGTCGACAACCTATTTTCCCTTAGCTATTTTTTCTTGTTGTTTTCTCTTGGTTGGAGTTTGCTTTGCTGGGGAACTTGTTGCCATGTCCAAATTTTGGACAAATGGGTTAGTATATAAGGATACTTCCCTATATTATTCCTATTCTCCATTGGTCAAAGGAGTTAGGATATTCGATTTTTCACTTAATGCATCTGGTGGGATCTATTTTTAAAACCATAATTGTCAGTCGAGCTCCTTTTAGCGCCAGCCCTCTACTAACTCCACACTACAACGTGGTGTGGTCGAGGCTTAGTTGAGTGTAGGAACTTGGTGGTAAGGGCCGACAAACCTTCTATTCTAATCTCCATCTGTAGGAGACATTCTTTGCATGATTCACCCAACATTTAAAAATGACTTCGATTGGGGGAGATTTTGAGGATCTGACAGCTCCTGGTGTAAAAGAGAAGTAGTTATTCATAGTCGGGTTTTGTTTTAGAGTAAATACAGGTTCCCTAACTGGGTCGACTTGGATCATGGAGATCCATATTAGAAGCAATGGGAATTTGATGGCCCGAACATTCTCTTGGCAGTCCTTGCAGTTTCTTTTGATCAAATTGGATAAGTGTTCCACCCAGTTGATTCGAGGCCTCGACTCCGGGATTTGACCGATTGGTTCCAACATTGTGAGATTCACATATGAATCTTGTCTGACAGCTGTGAAGCACAAAGAAATTATTATGCATGTCCATTTTGCATGGAGGCCGACTACTCTGTTAATCAACAACCCTTTTGAATTCTTGGCCGACGTCTCCCCTATGAGGGCCTAAATTCAGTCATTTGAATTTAGGATTTTGGGTATAGGTGTACCCCCATGTGGTATTCCAATTATTATATGTATTAGTCCTCTCATGATACTGATTGGGTAATTCCACCAAATATGTCCATTCTAATATCGACTGATGAGGAATTTCATGGCTTCTTCCTTCCAACCGCTGAACACTGTAATTTGTGGCGCACCCAAAAAATGTTGGATCCTTGCTTGCTAGAGGAAATTTGTTTCATCCTTCCATATGTTGGCTTCCATTCCCCAAGAAATAAAGTTTTTCTAGTGCCATGACTAGTCGATTTCTTCCATTTATGCCCAACAAATGTTTTGTATTCGTGCTTCTAGCTTAGTCACACCTGCTTTGTCGATTTTTTCTTTTGTTCTCGACTCCACCAAGGAGTATGCTACTTGTCCTCTCATCCTTGACATCTCCATGATTTCTTGTTGGTCGAATAGTTGTTTCTGAAGCTTTGGAGTTGGATGGGAGACTTTGATTTCAAGGATCTGATTGATTAGGTGCTCTGGTGTAAATAACAATGAGGCGAAGTCGTATGCCTTGTCTAAATTTATAGGCAGGAGATGGAGCAGGGACTTTAATTCATCCAATGTTGTCATTAATTCGCATGCCTTGGTCATACTGTTAGTTGTAATTGCTCATTCGTGTGAGGAGACTCCTGTGTTGATGGTGGCTTGGCGATCGAACATGTTCCATTGAGCATTAATGGCATTAATGTACTTCTACTGATCAACCACGTTGACTATGTCTTTTTCTTTTTCCCTGGGTTACGCTCAACTTGGTCGATATTTGCTTGTGCCACTTGGTCGGGTCCGATCTTCTGGTCAGTCGAAGACCTCTGGTTGAAGCGTCCGACCATGTTAGTCTCTGCTCTCTTGTATATTCGATTAATGCTTGGCTTTTTGAAGACATGCTTGCTTTGTTGAGGATGTTCTTGTTTACTTGATGTAATGTTTGCACGCTCAATTACTTGATATTTTTCCCAATCGATTTATCTTCAGAATTCATACTTATTGGATTAATGATTTTTTTGCTCAACTGAATGATGCACTTCTCTTTCAATTAATCGATTGGAATGCTTGTTTAAGTAATGGTGCAAATCTTGTTTGGCTACTAAACTTTCTCTTGATTTCTATGTTTCTTCTCTGAGTGTTGTCTAAGGACTCCATTCTCTCATCATATTCAAGTATTTTGGCATGAATGAATGCTTTGGTAGTTTAAGTAGGTCATATAACTTATAGTTGTCGATCAGTTTTATGTACCTAATTATGGTAACCAACTTAATGATTACTTTCTTGATTTTATTTTTTCTTAATCCTGCTTCTTTTTTTACTTAGATTTTCTTTTTGTTTAATTTTTTTCCTTTTCTTTATTTGTTCTTTTATTATCACTTTCGACTTAGGCCACCCCAAATGGTTTTCAACCCAGTCAAGTCCTACTGGTGCCCTTGAAGAGGTTTTCACCAGCAGGACCTGAGACTGCTATGTATGATATTTTTTCAAGTGGGCCCCACTAATTAGTTTTTTGAAGGGGTTCCCTTGCAATGTTTTTAACTGTACTGCTCATGATGGTTGGATGTATTCGACCATGCATGAACCCAACCATGTAGTTTCTAGCTTCCTCGGTTTGCCTCTTATCCAATTGTCATATAAAAGTACCAAATCTTTGTCATTGATATCCTTCTTTTAGAGATGTCGATCGTGCCAATATTTTTTTTATTCTTTTGGATTTCTTGATACTGCTGTAGAAACATCCTTTCTTCTTCCAATTGATTTAACTGGTAGAAGCATTTTCTTGTGTTAAATACATGGTCAAATTCCTAGGCAGAGGCTATCCGACCTACGTTAGCATATAAGTGTAATGGTATTGCAACTTCTTGACCATAGACTAATGTAATACCCCTAGGACTAACCATAGTTGTAATGTACATAGAGGCTGGTTAGCTAGGATACTTTGGGCCAAAGTGCATTTGTATATATGTTTTGAGGCCAAAGTGCCTGTGTGATTAGGCCGAAGATCTTAGAGGTGAAAAGGCCAATGAGCCTAACATTGTAAAATTTAATCACACGCGATGATATTAATAAAATACATCATTGTTGTAGACCAATAAAAAAAAAGAGATGGGTGGGGAAAGTCCACTAGAAAGGGAAAGGGGGCTAAGAGTCTAGAAAAGGGGGATAAACCAAGGGAGCTTAAGCCAAGGAAATATTATAATAATATTTCCTAAAGTCTAAGTTGTGGGATATGATTCTTATCCTAAGTTCCTAAGAGTACGGAACGAGTCACCAAGTGGAGCTCATGTAGTTCCTAGCTTGACAAGTGTCAAGCTAAGGGAATGAAATATATTGTTTAGAAATTAGTGTAATTCTCATATTTCTCATTCATTCTTACCATCATTCTCTCATGTTCACTCTTCCATCTACCTTCCATACCTGAACCTTGGAGTTGTTTTTAGGAGAAACCTGAATAATTGAGCTGAAGAGGCGGGTTGTCAGACCTGTGTGCTATTGAAGAGGCGGGTTTTCAGGCCTATATGTTGTTGAAGAAGCAGGTTTTGAGGCCCGCAAGAATTTCTCTCCAGGTGAGAGAATTGTTGGGAACTGATTTCCCAAGGTGCCAAATTGCAGCTACATGGCTCTAAGACTTTCTGTCCATCTTGTTGCTAAAGCCCTGAAAGGGAATTGGGGAAGTCGAAGGACCGTTGAGTAGAGAAGGGACACACTTCCTTGGGTGGGACAAGAATGCGGGGAATGAGGGACTGTTTGCTTGAGTTGGCACCTGAGTCTATGTTTTTTTGGTTGTTGACATAACTTATTCTGGATTAAGAATCCTTTGTCTAGGTGGAGTTTCATACCTAGCTCAAGGGTGACCTGTTGCTAAGAGTTTATAAGAAACAACATCTATGGCTAGGAGGAACATCTAAGGTCTGGACATAGTTGGTGACTTTTCACAAAAGATAAGTGTCTTTTGTGTATTTTTATTTAGTTATTGTGTGTATAATTGTGCATCTCAATTATGGGTTTTCATGTATTATTATGCATGCAATTATTTATTGTAGTTTGTATAATTATGTGCATATGCAGAGCATGTTATTTAAAATTAAGGGTATCTGAGTTGGTAATTTAGTGTGGCATTTCCCAACTTAGGGTTGGGAATTCTACAATGTGGTATCAAATAAATTTTTTGTTGATTTGCTAGTAATCGGGACACTACAAGGTGGTAACATGACTTAACTAGGTGGCTAGGTACACTACAACTAACTTGAATGGTGTTGTTGTAAAATTGGTTTTCATTGTTGTCAACCTTAGAACAATCCCTAAAGAAAATCCCAGAATCCCCTAAACGTGATGATGATGTGTCCACTTGAAGAAGCCTTGAAGAGCCTTGAAGGAGCCTTGACATAAGTGTATATAACTCCAGAGTGGTCCCCTTATGGCACAATTTTTAAGCATGGCCCTCACGAGATGAGATATCATGTGGTTTTTTCCACATGACCATTTTGATTTGTATACAAATGGAGCTCACAAGATGTCCAATATAAATATTACAAGCCTAAAGATGTCCAAGATAAAGATTACAAGATGGAGATTGTTGAAAGTACTAATTTTTGGTCAATTTGGATACCCTATCTTTGAGGGAATTTTTACCCTACATAAATAACTCAAATGTAAGAACAAGTTAAATGGTTGGAAATATTTTTCTGGGACCTTTCCAACAGTATATGGAAGTCCCTCTAACTTGCTAGGAATGTAGATATATGAGTTTTTCCATCCGATAACCCAACTAGAAAATTGAGGTATGTTCAACTAATTTTTGGGGACAAAATTACTACAAATACAAGATAAAATTTAGCATTTTTTGCGAAACCAATGAAGAGATCAAGTCTGATGTGCGCTCAAGTTGTTGGGGTGTCTTTCTGCTGTGTAAGGGAAGTCTAAAGGAGTCTATTAATGTCTTTCTTATTCTCAAGGTATGCTATGATGTTGTGATGTTGTCGTGAGTGGATGTTGTCATTAATGGACGTTGTCATGAATGTATGTTGTCGTAAGTGGATGTTGCCTTCAGTGATTACATTTTGGGAATGATTCTATGAGACTTGCTAGGGTTTGAAGGATTGTCTACCAAATGAAGCATATAGGTGAATTCATGAGTACTCTGTGTATGAAGATCTTGGATTGATGATATCTTATTGAGTTGGTGCTTAGTTGAAAAGTTTAGTGCCTTCATTTAGTAGGTTGGTGCTTGTGTTTTAGGGAGTGGTTTCTTCCTTCTAGTTGGAGCTAGTAAAGCCAAGGGGTTGGTGCCTCCTTCCAGTTGGTGCTGGTAAATCAGGGAGTTGGAGCTTCCTTCAGGTTGGTGCCCATAAATAAGAGGGTTAGTGCTAGAGAATCTTGGAAATTGGTGCTTTCTATGAATGTAATATTAACATGATATAAGAAAAACATTCAATGGTTTTCTCCCATTTGTATTTCCACATAAAAATCATTGTGTTATGTGCATAGTTTTTTGTGATGATGAATGGCATTGTTAGTGGTTAATGTTTACATGATGTGATTAAAGTTAAAAATGGTAAAACACGCTCAATACCGATTCACCCCCCCCTCTCAGTATTGGTGAATATTCTAACAATTTGTATCATAGCGGGTTCCTTCAGGAACAATCTAACCAATGGAAGGAAAATCATGGATAAGCAGGGATAATTTACCAAAAATGGAACACCATTGTTTTATGGAAAAAAATATGCTTTTTGGAACATAAGAATGAGGGAGTTTTTGCAAGCACAAGGATTTGATGTTTGACAAGTTGTAGTAAATGGATACACTGCACCAGATCCCCCCCAATAGATAATGTTGGGAACAAGATCAGTGAATACAATTGAAAGGTTATAAATACCATTCTAACTGGTCTAATAGATTCAAAATCTATTAAGGTTATGCATTGTGATTCTGCAAATGAAATCTAGGGAAAGATCAAGAATGTTTATGAAGGAGATGCTAAAGTCAAAGGGGCTAAGCTTCAAAATTACATAGAACAATTTGAACATATGAGAATGAAGGAAGATGAAGATATTGCAACTTATTTTCTTTGAGTTGATGAAATTGTGAATTCTATAAGACGACTGGGAGAAAATATTGAAAATTCAATTATTGTGCAAAATATACTGAGATCTCTCCCAATGAGAATTGGCCCTAAAATCTCAGCTTTAGAAGAAAGACAAGATCTGGCTACGTTGAGCAAGGATGAATTACATGGAACACTTACAACATATGAAATGAGAATATAATAGCAAAACCATCCAGAATGGAAGAAACTTTCAAATCCTCCAAGAAGACAAGAAAGAACAAGCCAAGGTCAAAACCCTGCTCTAGCAATAGTGATGATTCAAACAATGAAGAAGAATCCAACTTTGTGAGAAAGTTGAAAATAGGAATTGAAAGTAAAAAGGTAAGCTTCCTTTCAAATACTTTAAATGTGGTAAAGTAGGCCATTTTGATTTAAAATTTCCTTATGCAAGGGGTTCATATAATGATGAAGAAGAAGTTCCTAAGAAAGAAAATAAATATTAGAAAAGAGACAAGGAAAAAAATAAAGGAAGATTTTTGAAAAAGAAAATCTTGTATTCAAAGTTGATAGTTCCTCATCTGATGAAGATGATGATAGTGATAGTGAATCAAGAAGAGTACTCTTCATGGCGTTAGAGACTTGAGAGGAAACTATTGAAAATAATGAAGGAGGCGATGAAGAGGAAGGATAAGTGAATCTTGAGGAAGAATTGATCAATTCCTTAAGTGATCTAAGTACAATAAGAAAGAAAAACAAGTCTCTCAAAGAAGAGTTAAGTAAATTGAAGGAAATCTTTCAAAACCCTAGAAAAAATTCCGAAGAAGCCAAACAAACTATCATAGATCTAAAGATTCAGTTGGAAGAAGCCAAAGTGATTGAAGAAACACTCAAGAGACAATTGGAAGAAATGAAGAAAATAATAGAGAATATGGAAGTTGAAATAGTCTCACTAAGAAAGGAGCTATAAAAGAAGGACATCCAACTAAATTTTGGCAATAACACCAAAATAATGGATAAATCATCTACAATAAAAAGCCATTCTATGACAAGTCTAGACTTGGATACAAACAAAATAATACCAATGAGGGTTCAAGCTCTATGATGACAGGAAATGAAGCAGAGAAAATAAGTTATGCAGATACTATCAAGGGTTCCATCAAGAAATAAGAATGCAAGCCTCTAAAGGAGGACATACAAAAATCAGAAATAAAGAAAAATCAATAAGAAGATAATTCATTCATAGGGACATGGAATCAACAACCAACAATGAAGAAGACCCAAGAAGAAGATCATGATTTCAGAAGAACAACACCAACTAGAAGACCACCCATACTTAGGTACCAAAATATTTTTCTTGGCTTGTGTTATTATTACAATAATTTTGGGCATAAAACCATAAATTGTAGAGCCTATGCAAAGGGTAGAAACACCTGGAACAAAATTTGTTGAAAATTCTCAGACGAACACTTAGTCAACACATAGATTTCAACCTCCAATAAAGACTTCAGTAAACTACTGTACTTTATGAGAAAAAACACATAATGACTAACATTTGGAAAATATAGTAGTGGAAATATAAATGAACAACAGGCAAAATATCAACACATTTGACACTAGAAATCTGGGCAATGCCTCTGGAAAAACCCACAAGGGGAAACCAGTACAAGAGAGTATTATTTATTGAGATTCACAAGAAAAATATTATGAGTTTATAGTAACACTAATATAAAAAAAAAAAATACATTACATTTCCTAGAAAACTGAGCCAACAGATCACCTTGAAAATTGTACCATCAATAGCCTTGAAAACTGTGCAAAAAAAAACTGTACGACCTAGTAAAGTGACACAACAACATAAAGAGTCTCAAAATATGCTCCAAATTAAATGCTCACAATTTGCCTCAAAATCCATGCCAACTTTTCTTTGATTTTTATGTAGAATAAATGGCTGTACGACCCATAAGATCCATACTGTATGACCTATTACTTAGATGTATAAACCAAGTATTAAATGCTACCTTTTTCTTGGGAATCATGCCTTCACTCCTCCTTGGAAGGTGCACCCACTTTATTGCTTCTATTTCTCCATTCTCCTTGAGCTCAACATAGCTTCCTGAGCCTATCTTTGAAAAATTGAGGAATATAGACCTCATCCCATGTGTTGGGAAGCTCCACTGTCCAAGAACCATGCAAGAGTGCATGTACACCTTAAGCAACCAATTCCCGCAAGACAAGCCATCAAGGAAAAATCCTTCTCAAAATATTTCGTGAACTCATTCACTTCCGCTGATGTTTTTATATCGACATCCTTCTTGCTTCTCTTCTTGTTTTTACATTGGCCTACATAACGCCCCAACTCATGACATGCATAACATTTCACCTTTCTCATGTCTTTCTTCCTGCAATGAGAGGAATTCTCCCCTCCTATAGCTTTCTTGCCCTTATTTTTTTCTAAGAGGACAACATTATTCTCATTCTCCTCACCATTTGATTGTCTGCTACAAAGAGCCTCCTCATGAGTCTCTTCCTTTATGAATTCATCCCACAATCTCTCCCAGTTGGGACAGTTCTCCCTGGAGACAAAACCTTTAACAAATGTGTTCCACTTCTCTAAAAAAACATTCAGATCATTCCTAACCATTTCTCCATCTGATATAACCTATCCAACTGTGCCAAGTTAATCAAAAAATTGAGTGATTTTGGTGAGATATGAGGACACTTTTTCAGTCTCGGTCTTCTTTATGTTTCTCAACTTCTCTCTCAACACCATCTTCCGATTCTCATTGGAACTTTGGTATATCTTGGTCAAAGATGCCCACATATCAAAGGCATTTTTTTTCCTACAACATGGGGAATAACATGGTCCTTGATTTCATCAATAAAAATCCTCTTGGCCTTCACATTATTCTTCTTGAACTCTTCCAAAAGATTTTCATCTATAGGAACAATGATGAGATTCTTTTGTGTATTGTTCAGAATGTCCCATAACTCAAATTCCTCTAGAAACAAAACTATCCTCTCCTTCTAAGGACTAAAGTTTGCTACCACGTCCAACATTTATCTAAACCTCAAGCCAGTAGTCATGACCTTCTCAACTGAAACTCAACTCTTCCCCTTCCTTCTTCAAGGAAAAACCCCTCTGCAACTCACAACAAATCAAGTGCCAAATCTCTTTTCTGTTGAACCATAGAGCTCCTGCTTTGATGCCATGTTGAAATTTCTCAGACAAACACTTAGTCAACACACATATTTCAAACTCCAATAAATACTTCAGTAAACTAATGTAATTTATGAGCAGAAACACATAATGACTAATATCCAGAAAATATAGTAGCAGAAATATAAATAACAACAAACAAAATATCAACACATTTGACACTAGAAATATGGGCAATGCCCTTGGAAAAACCCACAAGGGGAAAACCAGTCCAAGAGAGTCTTCTTTATTGAGCTTCACAAGAAAAATATACCGAGTTTACAGTAGCACTAATATCAACAATAAATATAGTACATTTCCTAGAAAACTGAGTTAGTAGATCACCTTGAAAACTGTGCCATCAACAGCCTTAAAAACTGTGCAAAAAATAGTTGTACGACCTGGACGACCCAATATAGTCACACAAAAACAACAAAATTCTCTAATTCTGCTCCAAATTCTCAGTTGTACGACCACTCCTATGGAATACTCCATCGTTAAATGCTCACAGTCTGCCTCAAAATCTCTGCCAAATTTACCTTGATTTATGTGCAGAATAAATGGTTGTATGGCCCATCAAATCCGTACTGTCTGGCATGTTACTCAGATATAAGGACCAAGTATTAAATGTTTCCTTTGTATTGGGAATCCTTCCTTCAATCCTCCTTGGAAGGTGCACCCACTTTGTTGATGCTACTTCTCCATTCTCCTTCAGCTAAACACTCTCTTGGAAACTCTTGGAATTCATGCCTCTTAGTCTCCCTCAAGATCTCCTTGAAAAGTGTGCCCCACTCTCCTCAATGATACCTTTATGCACTCATTAATGGGTAACTTCCCTAACCCTTGGTTTTCCAAAGAGATAAATGGTCAAGATTGTATCTTTCCCTCTTGAGATCAACGGTCATGACTTAATCGTCTGTTGAGTTCACTTAAATCACTTAAGTGACCCAAAATTCATAAAGTCACTTTTACCCATTAACTATTAAAAGGCTCAACTTTACTTTATAAAATCACTTTATAAAGTCACTTTATAAACTTACTTTATAAAGTCACTAGAGAGAGACGTTTGCTCGAACTCCTGCCTAGGCACAATAAATGTAGAAGTACCTCCGAGCTACCAAAATCTAACAACTTTTAGAATAGATGAAGGTCATTATGAGTTTTTAGTGATCCATTTTGTCCTTACTAATCAACCTTCTACATTTCAAAGATCATTGAATCCTTTTTTAAAGCACTTCTTCTAAAAATTTGTTCTCGTATTTTTTGATGATATATTAGTTTACATCATATTTTGGTAAGAGCATGTAGAACGTGTTGATAAGGTCCTCTAGTTGTTGGAGGAACATCAACTATATGCCAATCATTCGAAGTGTACCTTTAGGGTTCGAGAAGTGGAATATTTGGGGAATATTGTATATAATGAGGGAGTCAAGGTGGATATTAACAAAATTAAAGCTATGGTAGAATAACCAATTCCCCAAACCTTGAAGAATCTTAGGTAATTCTTAGGACTAACATGATATTACTGCAAGTTTGTGAAGAACTATTGTTTAATAGTGGCACGCTTAACAAATTAATAAAAAATGAAGTCTTTTCTTAGACTTTGGAAGCAACCCAAGCCTTTGAGTACCTTAAGGAGGCCATGTGTAGCACTCTAGTTTTGGCCATGCTTGACTTCAATTTTTTTTTTTTGTGGAGTGCAAAGCCTTGGAGCATGACATTGGTGCAAATTTAATGCAAGAAGGAAGGTTCTTTCCTTCGAAAGTCATCAGTTTACATGAAATAAATTACCAAACCCATTTATGAGAAGGAAATGTTGGTCATACTACATGACATAATTAAGCAATATCACCCTTAATTAATGGGAAGAAACTTCAAGCTGAAAACATATAATGACAGACTAAAGTACTTCTTGGAGCAACAACTGTGTTTGGATGAGAAACAAAAGTGGGTCACAAAGATGCTAGGTTATGACTTTGAAAATTATCTACAACAAAGAGAAAGAGAATGTGGCGGTTGATACACTTTCAAGAAAAGAAAAAGGCATTGAGGCCTTACTTTGTGCTATTTTCATTTTGTAAGGTAATTAGGTGGAAGAAGCAAGGATTGAATGGTTTCTTATTGAATCCCATTTTCAATCCTTTTGTTGGAAGCTCATTGAAGGTATTGTTTTGGGACATCACATCTCTGGTTTTGGAATGAGAGTTGATCCTGCAAAAATTCATATTATCACACAAATCAGAATACCTTCCTCACAAAAGGAAGTTCGCAACTTTTTAGGGCATGCTGGCTCCTATAGAAGATTCATTTCGAATTTTACAAGCTTAGCTACCCGTTTATTCAAGTTATTATCTAAAGAAGCCAAATTTAATTGGGATGATGAATGCCAAGTATCTTTTGAGATTCTAAAACAAAAATTGTCAACTACCCCTGTATTAAGTGGACCAAATTGGTCCCTTCCTTTTCATATCTATACTGATGCCTCAAACACATCCCTTGGAGTAGTTCTTGGACAAAGGGAAAATCAAATGCCTTATGTTATTTACTTTGTCAGTAAAAATATGTCCCCAGTAGAAGTTAATTATACAGTCACAGAAAAAGAATTGTTAGTTGTAGTCCATGCTATCAATAAATTTAGACACTATATTATAGGATATCAAGCTTTTGTACACATTGATCATTCAATCATCAAATTCTTAATGAACAAACCTGTAACAAACCCTAGAGTTACAAGATGGTTGTTATTATTACAAGAATTTAATATCAATATTATTGATAGACCGGGTAAGGATAATCTTGTGGCTGATTTCTTATCTAGAATGATTCATCTGGGAGATAACACACCAGTAGATGATAACTTTCCTGATGAAAATTTGTTTTCTATTTCTACATTCACTCCTTGGTATGCAGATGTAGCTAACTATCTTGTGACATGGAAGATACATCAGAAATTGTCTCCTAGAGAAAAACATAAAGTAATTCAGCTAAGCGCAAACTACATGTGGCACAATGTTTGTCTCTACAAAACAGGACCAGATTTGGTAATCAGGAGATGTGTAAGGGAATATGAAATTCATGATATTTTGCAAGCCTTCCATGATGGTCCTTGTGGAGGACACTTCGTAGACAAGAGGACCGCTTACAAAGTTCTACAATCTGGTTATTATTGGCCTCATATTTTCAAAGATGCTAAAACATATGTATCCAATTGTGATGAATGCCAACGAATGGGTAAGCCTATTGCATGAGACCACATGCCACTTCAAGCCCAAGTAGTCATTGAGCCTTTCGAGAAATGGACATTAGATTTTGTAGGGTCCATTAACCTTGCATCTAAAAAGAAAAAGTATATACATGTATGTATTGACTATATGACTAAGTGGGTTGAAGCAAAAGATTTACCAACTGCAAGTGAACAATCAGTGGTAGATTTCCTTTTTAATGACACCTTTACTAGATTTGGTGTACCTCAAGAAATTGTGACTGATCAGGGGACTCAATTTACCTCTAGTCTAGTCAAAGTTGTTACAGAACAATACCAAATCAAACACAGTAAATCTACACCCTACCATCCACAGGAAAATGGACAAGTAGAATCTACCAACAAAGTTATTGAGTCCATTCTTACCAAAACAGTACAACTACACCACAAAGATTGGGCTGCAAAATCACTAGAAGACTTATGGGATTATAGAATCACCTGGAGGAATACAATAGGACATACACCTTACAAGTTGGTGTATGGGAAGCGGGTGCTTCTCCCCATAGAATTCCAGATCAAAACCTTCAGGACTGCAGTACAAGTTGGCATGAACTTGGATGAAGTGCAACAACAAAGGCTCTTGCATCTTAATGAGCTGGATGAAATTAGATAGGAAGCACTTCAAAGAACCACCCTCATTTAAGAGAAGAGAATAAAATGGCATGACAAGTATCTCAAAAAGAAAAGTTTTCAACAAGTAGATTGGGCCCTGTTGTATGACAGTAGATTCACGAACTTCAAAGGTAAGTTAACTACTCATTGGATGGGACCTTACAAAATTGACACTATCTATGATAATGATTCAATCAGGATAAACACAATTGACGAATGTCAGACACCACTACTTGTGAATGGTCACCGGTTGAGAATTTATAACAAACCCCTGTCAAAAGAGGAATTTCTGACTCATATATTACAGAATTCGGATATGCAGGTGATCAGTAAGGAAGGATACCTTCCCACTAATCCACATTGATTGATTGGTTTACTTTTAAAAACTTTTGTACATAGGTGTGGATTGTGTTTTGTTAATAAGCTGAAGGTAACAATGGATTCTTACCTCCTTTTGTTTTACTTTCACTTTTAATCTTTGTAAGTAGATTTCTATAATTTATTTGATCCTTCACGAACTTGCTAAACACTAGTTTGTAGGCATAAACAATACTCTATTTTGGTCCAGTACCAACAGTCATGTGCTGGTCTGGTACCAAAAATATGTCCTTATACGGTACTATCAGGACACATCACCTAATTGACAAGGAATGCTATGCATATTTCAAAATCTTATGTCAATTAATATGAAGTACGAATCCATGCAGTAACCACTTAAGTTGGAACCAAGAAGCCGAAAAGCAACATCAAATGGCAGCCCTTATGAAGCAATAATTTATTTTGGTTCTGTTGCTGACTAAAGGGAAGTATCTTTAATTTATTTTGGTTCTATTGCTAGCTAAAAGGAAGAATTTTTAATTTCTTTTGGTTCTGTTGCTAGCTAGAAGGAAGTAATTTTAATTTCTTTTGGTTCTGTTGCTAGCTAGAAGGAAGTATTTTATTTTCTTTTGGTTATGTTTCTTGACAAAGAAGACATAATCCTTACCTATGATTGTTAAAAGAACCATGCATAATCTGCTTCAAAGTCTAGAGGTTGCCTTTATCCAGTATTTCAACATGATTAAAGGGATAAAAAAAAATATTAGCCTACAAGTAACTATCTCACCTTAAATAGACTTCAATAGTATTCATTGGATTATCTTTACTAAAGAGTAACATATGAGTATATGAACACTCTCTATCATGGGCACACTAGGATTTTTTTTATGGAAGAGGATGTATTAGTACCCTAAGGTAACTTTAGGTCATTCTCTTATGGACAAACAAAGACAAAATTATACATCTAGATCACTCTAAAGAAATAACGTGCATACATAAGTTTATTTTTCCTTCAGACAAATCTTTAAAGACATTCAAATAAGAGAATATACCTTCCAACCCAATACCATCCTAGCCTATAAAAATGTTTTCAGATGAGCCTCCCCTGTCACCATGCAAAAACACTCTTTAATAAAAACTAAAATATGTGACTATGGACAAGAAGCCTCTGATGGAAAAAGGGTTTAAGATACTAACCCATCGGGATACTGAACAGGTCTATTAGTAGCGGGTACCAGTGTGTGGTATGACTAGGCAAACCCATCAGGGTACTGAACATGCCTGTTGGCAATGGAGCATTCTGCCTGGGGAAGGGATGTCTCTCACTAATTATCACAACTACCCCACCGGAGTACTGAACAGGCTTGCTGGTAGTGGGTTCTAGTTGAGAAATGTCTCATCTATACTTGTCTGATTGAAAAATTCACTTTTGTCATCTAAAAAATGAACACTACAAGCAAAGGTCACTATTGATGAGATACAAACTCCATATTTACAAACACGATAATTACTACCAACAAATGTCCATTTGAGAATTTCCCTAATTCATCTTTATCAGTCTGACATCTAAAGCCTACATTACCTAAGAAGGAAACTTCTGAAGACTGGAGCCCTAACTAGGGAGTCTAATCTACTTATACTGTGAAATTTATCCATAACATCTAATGATAGTAAATCTCTGAAGCAAGTTAGGTTGGATCTGTTCTTCTCGCAAAAATATAAAAACCTCCCTGTTTTCACTGCTGAATGCTACCCTTGTAAATAAGTCATCAAAATAAAGGCAATTTCAATTTTTAGGAATGTGATCATATGCTAGGTGATAAATGTACTTTTGGAATTTGATTTGGTTTCTTTTCTCTTATCATCTTTCTTCCATTATGATACAGGGTGTTGAATCTTCTTGCATAAGGATATGCAACATCCTTGGCATTGAGGAGGGTCAAAGAGCTCTTCCAGAACTATTTTTCAGACTCACATCTCATCTTCAGAAACCAACATGTTCACCCTACAACCCTATAGAACTAGACACAAAAGAAGACAAGCATAAAATAAAGAAGTTTCATGAAGTACAGGAAATTCCAGTACCAGCTTCCAGAAAACTCCATCCTAAAAATATGAACTCTGACAATCTACAAGCTTCAAATACAAAGGCAGTTGCATATGCTATGGGTATTAATTATACAATGGTAAAAGCAAAGGTAACATGGTATTATTTATTTTTCTTTACTTATAAAACTACAATAGGTATGAAAATGTATACTAGATCTTATGACCTTAGTGTTAAAACCATGCACCTAACTTTCACTTCCCTCATACCCATATGCTTAACCTTAATCAATCCTCTCATCACATAAGTGCTTGAAAATGAT
>SNQJ01S0004544.1:37332-49539 GCA_010110895.2 Picea sitchensis
AATGACAAAGAACACTACCATTAGCCATTGATGAGGTCATAAGGTAAAGTATAATTGAATTCATGCATTTTGTGGTTTATTGAGCTAGGAGACTAAATGTTTCATGTACTAATGTTTTAAAATTGCCACGTGTAACCTTTGACCTCTAGATGAGTCCAAAATTTCTGTATCAGCTCAGCCATCCGGTACTTATGCGCCAGATTGCCACTGTCTGAATCCGGTACCAAGCGTACCTTCCATTCAGATCTGGTACCAAACCATTCATTGTTGCGATCCAGTACCAACGGCCGTAGACTGTTCTAGTCCGGTACCAACCACTTGCGTGTTGTTTGGATCCGGTACCATTTACCGAATCTCACCTATCACGATCCGATACCAATACAGGAAGCATAATATACCAAGTTTAGCTCCAGATCATGCCCAAGATAATTGTTGGATGTTTGTTGAACCATTAAAGCTCTAGCAAGGCTATGTTAAGCTAGTTTGTTTATTGCTTCATCCTCATACACTTCATTTCATGAGGATGAAGCTTAAAATATGTAACCAAATATATAAATTTGATAATTGACTAATCTGCTAAATATTTTCACCTCCTTGTGTTTCACAACTAAGACTGTTTAAATAGTCATAGCAAGGATGGTGGAAGTAGTAGAGAGTTAGCATAACACAACATGTGAAGCAACGTTACGTATTGTAGAACATATTCTAAGTTGAATTTCAATAGAAAGATGTCATTTAACTCCATGTCTTGATCATTTATGAATGAATGTGAGTTGAGTTGAGTTGTTAGCATAGTTTAATTCTATGTTTTGAAGTTTGAGTAAGAGTAATGTGTGGATTGAAAGCAAGCTTACTGTAGACTCCAGTTGCTGACCTGTTGAAGCGGTAAGGGCCCACCGCCCAACAAAGGTCAACATCCTTATAGATTAGTGTTAGTAGTTGATTTCAATAGTATAAATGTTAGACTAGCTGAAGCTTTGATCCTTTCAGATGATAGCAATATAGTTCAGTTTAGGATTTCAATTATATGATTACTTAGAGATCTTTATTTACTCTGTTTTGCATATGCTCTGTTTCTGTTTTTATGAATTTAATTTTGTTTCATAGACATGAATGATGGAAAAAATAGTCATACATATTTGAAGGAGAACTAGTGAAGTTCATGACAACACATTGTGAACCACAACATACTCAGTATATTGACTATTGAACTACCTATGCTATGTCTTAATGATTGATGTGTGATTTCTCTTTCAGAAGTGTGATCTCATAGATTAGCTTTCTGGGTCAGATAACAGAGTTGATCTGTCAAAGAAATCCATCTCATACTTTCATGTGCCATAATGGAGTAGATAGCCTCTCTGTGAAAGACAACCAAAGTGTGTTTTGGTTTGCTAGTTTGCTTTGTTTCCAGCATGCATAATCTAGAATAGTTCTATACTCATGACATTAGAATTACCTTTCTTACTGGTGTCTTGTAACTCTGTTGATTACGAATCCTGGATTGATAATTAATGAGTGCATTATACTAATCATTTAAGTAGCATGACAAGGCCGAATAAAAAATAAATACTATTTTGGGAAGAAAGGCATGCACGAGGAAAGCGACAACTGGAAGGAAGAGTAGCACGTGCGCATGCATGGAAGACCTAATGACGATTAGGGTTAGGGTTTTTGTAATACATTGTAATGGTTGATGAGATGTAAATGTATATATATATATATAGAGATACCTAGGAGTTCTAGAGAGGTAGGGGTTGTTCAGTCTGAAGAAACGACAAGAGGAAGGAGTCCTATTTTGATAATTAGTTTGTAATACTCTATCATACGACCCAATTTTTTACGCTATTGAGCTATAGAGGGTCAGAAGGAGGGATCTGAGGGGTTAGATCACAGGTTGAGGACCCTAGTGTGATCTAGTCTGCCTCATAATAGATCTTAACTCAACTAAGAACAAGCTATAAAGCGCGTGGTGCTGTAGTTTTGGAACTACCATAATAGAAGAGCTTGAGTGTTAGGGTCCTAACCCGCACATAGGTAGATCAATATATTCAGATGTAATAAAGGTCAATATTAATAAGGCCTTTCAATAAAATAGAACAAAGAGGATGTAAGAAGACCTAATAGAAGCTTCCGCTTCTAGAAGGATCTTCCTCCAGATGCTTCTCTTGATAGACATATTTAGTATAAATAAGGGTCGAGGGTATGAAAACCTTAGCTTGAAGATTATTGTNGGTTCAATGGGATTCAAACCCGTGACTTATGGTCTGGGTCAGAGCACTTTGGGAAGGGTCAAGCTACCAACCCACCCGCATATTTTCCTTGTAATATATGGTATAAAACTTATAGTTAAGTTTGATTGTATTATTCGTTGGGCAGAGTAAGGGCTGGGGCTAGGCCCCAGCCCCCGGTCACAGCACTTGTGCATATAACCTTACACTGTGGTATCTCAGGAAGTTGTTTAGACTAAACTGTTATCTCCCGGTTCCTCTGATGGCGTGGATTGTACCATGTGCCTAGGTGTAAAATGGTTAGCGCGGAAGTTAGGGGTTAGTCCCAGTCGGTCGGGCTAGCCCACTGACCAGGGGAGTAACCGTGGCTAAAACAACAGAAAAGTTATCTGTTAAGGGGCGCATGGAGACTAGCCCGAGGTTCCATGGATGCACTAAAGACCAAGAGCCAAGCAGTTAGGGGGCCAACGTGCCAGGTCTTAGCCCTTGGACACTTGGATGCGCGCAGGTGACCAGGATCCCTAAAAAAGGGTGTTGCGCTCTGATATTTCTCAATTGTGGGTTATTTAACCTTATGTTATGATTTTAATTGGATTTTCTCAACAGTTTTGGGAATTTAATCCATTTTTGGAGGATCGTGGGCCCTTTTTGAGGCTAGATCTTAGGGAGAAGTTGGTAGGTTGTTACCAACTTCAGGCCTATATAAAATAGAGGCTTGTAGAGCCATGGGAAGATATTCAGAACATGAAAATGTTGTTGAATTGTTGAGGCAAAGCCATTTTTATGCAGGGAATCTATTGAGGAGCACACCTTTGTGGGCCATTTCTGGGAGCTTCATTCATCCATTTTCAGTGTCGTCAGTTTTGATGGGTTCTTGAGATATGGTAGAACAGGACCAACTCATTGTTGTAATACATTGGTACTTTCATGTCGTACATTTAAATATTTTAACAAAAATAATAAAACCTCACCTACTGAGACAAAGGCCCATAGACGTAGGCGAGATTGTCGAACTCCATTATCACATTGGTGTTTATGGTTTCTTGTTCTTCATGCTTTTTTCTAGATCTGTATATGTTTATATGGATTCCTCGGTCCTTCATTAATTCTTCCTCTTTCATTCAATTCCTAAATGGTAAAATAACTCATGCAAAATAACTCAACCATTGTTGTTTAAAATATMTTTTCGGATCAAGTGGTATCAGAGCTAGTTGACGGTTGGTATTTGAGTTTGCATGTTTACCAAGGAAAATCTCATCCCAGTTGAGAAAATGACATCTAAAGAGGGACTTTCTCAAGATCAGAAGGATATGTGAAAAACTCTCTTTGTCATGTCAGAGATGGTGAAAGTGTTGTATGAAGATTACTTGTAACGAAAGACATCGGTTCAAGGGAAAACTTCAAAGAACAAAAAAAGCGAAGAAGAATTGAAGGAATTACCTTCTACACCAAATTTAGAAATCATCTCTGAGGTATACAGTGGAAGTCATTCGTCAATTTCGCATTGTTCCCATCAAGATGGTTCTTTTGGTTCATTTGAAAAACATACAAGAGGTATAGGTTTGAAATTGCTAACCAAGATGGGTTATGAAGGAAAGGGCCTTGGAAGTAAGGGCCAAGGTATCATTAATCCCATATAGGTTGTGGAAAGACCTAGTTATTTAGGATTGGGATATGGCGAAGAGGAGATTGGAACATTCTCCAAGATGGGATCCAAAACATCATCAGCAAGTAATGCTTCGAATGATCAGCTTAAGTCATTGTGGGAATAATTCACGAAAGGTGATGGTGTATCACTCCATGATGGTGATATTGAATGCAAGTCATCTCCAAAGAAACATGAAGATCAACAAGAGAGGTATAATGGTCATGATTTTTCCAATTCTTTTTTTGATTATAAAAAACATAATCATGTAATCCGAAACTTGTGGAATATGTATCCTTGTACTTTTTTTCATTCACCTAAGCATTGTGTGGCCAAGTGTTGGAAGAGACAATGTTTGTACATGACATTTATGTCAACCAGGAAGGAGACACGACATAAAGACTCAACTCCACAACTAAAGAAAGAGAAGGGCAAACAAGTTCGGATGCCAAAAAACCACTGCACTTATTACAACAGGGGTGGACATCAAAAGGCTAATTGTTGGAATATTAATCTAGAGCTTCGTCCAAAGAAGGAAAAAAGGATCACACATGTACTCACAAAGGAAGAGGAATTACCAATGAAGTAAGAGGAACACCATAAAGGAAAGAAAACAATCACTTGGTTTTGCCAGAAGTGGATGTCACATCTTCATTGTATTTTTCTTCCATTAATGTAATCACACATGTTGAAATGATGACCTATTATAACATCATTTCGAACAACATAGTGTTTTGTTTTTGTCCTTATGAGTATGTAATCAGTAAGGTTAATTTTGTAACCTTTTGGAGGACCAAAAGGTATTTAGTGGGGAGGTGTGATCCAGAATGGATCCCGGAGCCAAGATAGGGCCCAGGAAGGCCTAAACATCAAAGTGCTCAGAATGGCTTCAAAACAGATGTGTTTGTAGGCCTCATCGATACGAACCCAACGCAACTTGAACAGGATCAAACGAATGTTGTATGCTCAAGATATCGCAGTCTGTTCATTTTTTCAAACAGACAAAAACAATGTTGACTGTACACTCCATACAGTGCTGACGTGGCAGCTAACTATACAAGTCATACGGTTGTACAACTGACATGACAGGGTGCGTTGGCACTGACTGGACAGGTACAAGTGGATGATTCAGGGTGTGACACATGTCACCACTACAAGGGTGACATGTGGCACATCTGTACGACTGACGTGGCAGGTCCGTACAATCGTACATGTGTCAGGTGACTAGGCCACATGTTGACGTGGCAGGTGTGCTGGATGCTAACTGCGTATGACAGGTGGAAAAATTATATCATGACACTTTCCATTTATTAGGTGAATGGTGTGGTGCCATGTGGCCTAGTCTTAGGCTGCCACGTGGCACCCCTAGATTTGTCCTAGTGTTTGAAAAAAGTTTATGGTTCAATGGGATTCGAACCCGTGACCTATGGTTTGGGTCGAAGCACTTTGGGAAGGTCTGGGCTACCATCCCACCCACATATGTTCCTTGTAATATATGGTATACAACTTATATTTAAGTTTGATTGTATTAGTCGATGGGTGGAGTAAGGGTTGGGGATAGGCCCCAGCCCCTAGTCACAACACTTATGCATATAACCTTACACTGTGGTATTGCGGGAAGTTTTTTAGCCCAGACTGTTAGCTCTCAGTTCCTCCGATGGCACGGATTGTACCATGTTCCCAGGTGTAAAATAGTTAGCGCGAAAGTTAGGGGTTAGCCCCGGTCGGTCGGGCTAGCCCACTGACTAGGGGCGTAATCGTGGCTAAAACGACAGAGGAGCTATCTGTTAAGGGGCACATGGAGACTAGCTCGAGGTTCCATGGATGCGTCAAAGACCAGGAGCCAAGCAATTAGGGGGCCAGCGCGCCAGGTCTTATCCCTTGGACACTTGGATGCATGTAGGTGACCAAGATCCCTAAGAAAGGGGGTTGCACCCTGATATTTCTCAATTGTGGCTTATTTAACCTTATGTTATGATTTTAATTGGATTTTCTCAGCATTTTTGGGGATTTAATCCATTTTTGGAGGATCTTGGGCCCTTTTTTAGGCCAGATCTTGGGGATAAGTTGGGAGGTTGTTACGAAATTCAGGCATATATAAACGAAAGGCTCTTGGAGCCATAGGAAGAGATTTAGAATAGGAAAATGTTGTTGAATTGCCGAGGCAAAGCCATTTTTATGCAGGGAAGCTATTGAGGAGCGCACCTTTGCGGGCCATTTATGGGAGCTTCGTTCATCTGTTTTCAGTACCGTTAGTTTTGATGGGTTCTTGAGATCTGGTAGAACATGACCAGCTCATTTTTGTAATACATTGGCACTTTCATGATGTACATTTAAATCTTCGAACAAAAATAAGAAAGCCTCACCCACTGAGACAAAGGCCCGAAGATGTAGGTGAGATTGCCGAACTCCGTTATCACATTGGTGTTTATGGTTTGTTGTTGTTCATGCTTATTTTCAGATATGTATAGGTTTATATGGCTGCATCATTCCTTCATTAATTATTCCTCTTTAATTCAATTCCTAAATGGTAAAATAACTCAACCATTGTCGTTTAAAAGATCTTTTCAGATCCGTTTGGGTTGTTGGTCACCTTCCAGGTGCTTACCAACTTCCCTGATCTAGGTGGCATGTTTGAATCTTTCTCTTTTTTTGAGAATTTTCATCAGCATAAGTGGCATCTTCTATACCCATCCCACGCACATACGTGTTATGCTTTACAGACAGCCTGCATACATACACAGGATGACTTTGCACAGTACGCATTCCTATCACTTTGAAGAGTTTTTTCAAAAGATTTTATTTTCTTCGAGGAAACCTTTGGTTCATCAGGTATTCATGAGTTCTAGAGACCTCTATTGGATATGGTTTGACTAGGTTCAAGTCTCACATTGTTTATGGAATAACATTAAAAAAAATACAAAAAAAAACAAAAAACTTGTATAGCTTTTTTGGCTTATTTTTAGCTTGAATTTAAAAAAAAAATGAGTTGCATTTAAAAAAATGAATTGTGTATTCTATAGTTTCTTTTAGCATCTTTAGTTAGTTTTTCTTTGATTGAAAGAAAAAAGAAACCTTGTTTTTATGCTAGTTAAGTCTCTTTCTTTCTTTGCATTCCTTTGCATTGTTATTTGAAAAAGAAAAAGGAATTGGCATAGGGTTTTGTTTTCTTCTCATCTTGAAAGCATTTCAAAAGAAAAATAAGAAAGAAAATCCTTTCATTTTCTTTTTTTTTTCACTCGAAAGTTGCATTGTGCATTTTGCATGGAAAGTAGAAAAGATTGCATCTTTAGGTTTGAAGGATTGTTCATGCATTTTATTTCTTGAAACTCTTTTTCATTTGAAGGATTAGTGTAAAGTTTTATTTGCTAGTGTTCTTATAAGTTTCATTTTTGCAAGAGTCTCAAACAATATCAGTTTCACTTCCATACCCTTTGAGTAAAAACAACCACTAAAATGAATGCTTAATCTTCAAATGTATTAGACCTTTTTGTTTATAGGCTACACCAAGTAGTCTAGGCTTTAGGGCCTTGGATTAGGTGTGGAGAGGAAACTCTCCATGGCCATTTAAACAAACATAAGAGTCTAAGATAGGGAGTGTAAAAGTCTAGTTTCGTAAAAGTTAGTCGGGACCCCCCTCTAACACAGGGGATAAACACTCTAAAGTCGAACTAAGTGTAGTGTATATTGAGAGTCATTCTTGGGATTTTTTGCTGACCGCATTTGAATATGGAGCTTCGTGGACCTCAAATCTGTTCGAGAACCTCATTTTTCTTCCAGAAGATTTGCCTTCGATACCCTTGAAAGGCTTCAGACTTAGCTATCTTGCTCATTACGATCAACCTAACTGTAGAGTATACCCGCCTGGTAACTGACTGTGAGCTGGAAAACTAGTTGTCTTTTTATAGGGACTTACACAGGTGAATGTGGAGGTATACCGCGATACCCAGGGTAGACACCAGATCATGCTTTGCAAAGTATAACTAGAGGGTGTTTCCATGTTCGAGTTACACTTGCACTGGTAAGTTTCTCTAGTGTTGGTTGGTGTAATTGTTCTTCCTACCTTTTTCTTGATTTATCTTTAGGGAATTTTTAGTGGTGTGCTTTGTGCTCGTTAGTTTTCCATAGTGATTTAGTCAGTCATTTATTTGGGTCTCTCACCTAAGGTGGTAGACTGCCCACTCCATCGGTCAAGAGGACCTTTTGGTCTTCCACTTAGAAACGTGGAGCTTCCTCCTTATAGGCGTATTCTTTATACCACTGATTTACGAGAGTCAATGTGTGAGACTTTTACAGACTTGAACAATCCCGCAAGGGAAGAACCTATGCATAATATCTTCTTGGCCAAAGTTCCCGACGATACCAACCAAGGAACCCCTTCACAAGCATATTCTTGTGCTTTTCCTTTCTTCAAAAACGTTGGTGTCCCTTTGATGGCTGCCACTTTGTACATTCCTGGGTTGAATATGGGACTACCAGTTTGGTTGGGTACCATTCCAAATGTCCTATATGATCTTGAGTCTTCTCAATTAAGCATCTTATGTCATGGGTATCATGTTGATGTTCCTTCGTCAACAAAGTCTTCTCCTCCTCCTTTTACCTTCTCTGGTGAAATAAATATAAATATAAATAGGAAGTCTAAATGAAAAAATAGGAAGAATAGGAAGAAGAAATCACCAACCTCTGTGAGTCATGTTGGAGATAGGCCATGAACCTATGCAAGTCATGTTGAAGACCAACACCCAACCTCTGCAAGTTATGTTGGGGGAAAGCACCCAGTCTCTGCAAGTCATGCTGGGGGAAAAAGTTTAGTCACTGTTAGTCATATCAATAGTAGGTCTGTAGCCTCTGCGAGTCATGTTATCAACCAATCACCAACCTTTGAAAATCATGTTGGAGATGAGAAACCAACAAATGCTAGTCATGCTGGGGGCATTGATTTTGTTGAGAAACCTAGATGGATAGAACGTAATACTAAGTTCCCTTGTAATATTTTCAAGGGAGATCACCTTACTCATCTATGCCCTCACATTCTAGAGGCATGAAGATTGTGGTCTATGTCTGCAAGCTCTTCTAATTTCGAGTCTTCTTCGGTTTCCCCACAATCTATTCATCCTTTGGTTGATGAAGTGGCCATGTTGATGCAATCTTCGGTTGATCCCACTCCTCTTTTGGGGGATGATGCGCCTTCAGACCATGTTGTATCGCAACCTATTAAACCAGTGTTTGAGGAAGTGGTCGTGCCAATGCAATCTTCGGTTGATCTCACTCTTCTCTTGGAGAGTGTCAAGTCTACCAAAGTGGTCACACCGATGAAGGTTTTAGTTGATCCCACTCTTCAGATGGGGAGTGATGTGTCTACTGAGTATGTTTTTATCATTTCCATTTTAGTTCCTTAAAAGCAACGGGGCATTCCACTTTCTTTGAGCACATGCCCTCCAAGTTCTATGATGGTTTCCTTTGATTGGAATGACCTTGTTGAGCCTCACCTTTCTTCTTCTGTACCCTTTCAAATAAGGGTTGAAGTTAATTCAAAAAACATTTACCGATGTATTGTAGATGAAGGAGCATCCACAAGTATTTTATCCTCCTTGGCTTGGCAAGATTTGGGTTATCCCAAGATTGTGTCTACTTCGAATGAGTTGTTGGCTTTTGATAGACGTCCTAGTGAATATTTGGGGATTCTTCCTCATTTTCCTATCTCATTAGTTGGGAATATTGTCCTTGTCGATGTTATAGTGGTGCAAGGCTCGTTAGATTTCAATATGCTTCTTGGGCGTGATCATGTATATGCTATGAATGTTGTGGTATCTATGCTATTTTAGGTAATGCATTTCCATCACAATGGAAGCATTGTCACTATCGACCAGCTGGAATATGATAATCACCATCCTCATTTGGTGTTATTTCAGGATGCCCCTTTATATGTTCCTAGTGTTCGTGTAGACTCTACCTTGCCATGGATAAATTATGTGGTGTATTATCCTCGATGTTCAATTGCTTCTGAGCAGGAACTTGTGTAATCATGTTTTCCTTCTTGAGACATGGTCTTAGAAAATGACCAATCTTATTATCCAATAGGGGCATGGGAGCCCTTCCTTCCCCCTCTTGATCCGAGTGATCTTGAGTTTCCTTTCAAGTATGATCTCATTGTTTGTATATCCTCAATCCCTTGTGCTTGTGATTCTTTTTTGATAGACTCTGTTAGTCTTGGCTAGAACCTCCATCGTCATATGGAATATGGTTAGTTTTCTTTACCCTTTAGGACTTTCAACCCTCCTCATTCGTGATTTCTTAGATATTTAATTTTCTTTGGATGAGGATATCCTTGAATCTATGAATACAAACTGTATACTATGGGAAGACTTTCACTATGGTTTGTGTTTTCTTCCCTTTTGGGAGACTTTTCAGGTTGACTATCGAAGAGACTCTTGGTCAGATCCTAGCAGCGGGATCTACCTGAACTAGTACTATGCATGAGCTATAAGGTTGTGTGGTTCCTTGTACCATATTGTACAGTCCATGTTTACTATTTTCAAGTTTTCTATTCAGTAGCACCTCTTATTTTTTGAAGTTTTTATCTATATTGGATTTATTAACTTTTGGTTGAGTGTTATTGGCCTTATATGTAGGATCTTGGAGAAATTTTTCTTGGACATTTGTTCATCGTATCGATCCATTTTGACATGTATTGACCTCAAAACTGGCATATAGGTTAGATTTTTACCTACTTGCATTTTTTCATTATCCATTATTTGGTTCATTTGGGCTTAGGATCAAACCCACTAAATTGTGACACTAACCTTACTTACTGATAAGTGTGTCGTACTTTATGTGGTAGAGCCTTCCTTCCATGGGCATACTATTAAGAGCCTTGTTTTCTTTTTGGTGTCCATGCTGAAGTACTTCATAGGCACATGAGTCCTTTTAATCCCGCCATGACTTTGTTTCGAAGCCTCATCCTTATTCTTTATCATTTTTCTTGGCCTTTCCCAAGGGACTCCCATAGAGCATGGTTTGTTTCCTTTCAAGCTCATTTAAATGATGAAAGTGACATCTAACGAGAAATTATTTATCCTTTTCAGTATCACTCATATTACTTAAGAAAAGGAGCCTCCATGGAGTCTCCTTTAAGCCCTTTTTAGACTCTCTAAAATTGGAAATATTGTTTCCCTTAACGCTCGTCAAATTGAAATTTGAAGGCACATCTATCTGGCGACAATTTACCCCTTTTTCTGTCCAGATGGCTATTTTTACAAAAAAGATACACCCTAGGAGATACAGTTCACTATGAGAGTATTCGCAGGCGTAAATTTAATCCTTTTTGGGGCCTGCGGTACTAAATTTGCGAAAAAGGGCCATTCTCCCTGGCTTTGGTTTATCTCTTTTTTCGGGCCTTGGAGATTATTTACGAAAAAGGAAACCCCTTGGAATCCATAGTTAAGATCTTTTTAGACTCCCTAAATATAAAAAGATCGTCAAGTGACCTTGTTCCTTTCACACTTGTTAATTGGTCCAAAAGGAATGTCTATTTGGCATAAGTTTAACCCTTTTTCTGGCCACTAGATTACCCAGGAAAAAAGTACGCTTCGGGAGACATCTATTGCCGGGAGAGTTATCCTAAGTTATGTTTTATACTTTTTTGGGTTCAGGGGACTAAATTACGAAAAAATTGGTGAGTTCATAGTTATATCTTTTCAGACTCCTTAAAATTGAAAATATAGCCAAGTGATCTTGTCTCTGTCACACTTGTTAAAATGGTTATGAAGAGACGTCATTTCAGTATAATTTTAACCCTTTTCCGGACCGACTGGACTAATTACGAAAAAAGAATACTCTATCCCTACTGACCAGAAGAGTTATCCTTGGTATGATTTTATTCTTTTTTAATCCCTGGAGACTAACCTTATAAAAAGGATCACTTTGGAGTCTTCTTTTAGTGTTTTTCAGACTCTCTAAAAGTGAAAAACCACCGAGCTTACTGTTGTGCTACTTATATGATTAGTATAATGCACTCATTAATTATCAATCCAGGATTCGTAATCAACAGAGTTACAAGACACCAGTAAGAAAGGCAATTCTAATGTCATGAGTATAGAACTATTCTAGATTATGCATGCTGGAAACAAAGAAAACTAGCAAACCAAAACACACTTTGGTTGTCTTTCACAGAGAGGCTATCTACTCAATTATGGCACATGCAAGTATGAGATGGAGTTCTTTGACAGATCAACTCTGTTATTTGACCCAGCAAGCTAATTAAGAAATCACACTTTTGAAAGGGAAATCACACATCAATCATCAAGACATAGCATGGGTAGTTTAATAGTC
>SNQJ01S0004544.1:55928-138365 GCA_010110895.2 Picea sitchensis
CTGCTCCAAGTGGCCGCGTTGGTTGGGGCCGTGGATGTTTCCCCGTAGGGGTTTTACCACGTGAAAACATCGATGTGTTGATATTTGATCTAGTTATGTGAGTGGTTACTGAAGGTGTTCGTCCTCTGTTGGAATACCTGTGTTATCGAACAAATTTTTGGTTGTATTTTTTGATGATATATTGATTTAAAACAAATATTTGGAGGGGAATGTACAACACCTTGATAAGGTGTTCCAACTATTAAAGGAACACCAACTATATGTTAATCATTCCAAGTGCACCTTTGGGGTTCGCGAAGTGGAACGGTTGGGGCATATTGTATATAACGAGGGAGTCAAGTTGGTCCCTAACAAAATTAAATCTATGATAGAATAGCCAACTCCAAAAATCCTAAAGAATCTTGGGGGTTACTTAAGATTGACATGTTATTACCAGAAGTTTGTTAAAAACTATGGTGTAATAGTAGCACCTTTGACAACATTACTGAAAAAGTATGCATTTTCTTAAACTTTGGAAGCATCCCAAGCCTTTAAGAATATTAAGGAGTTCATGTGTAGCACTCCATATTTGGCCATGCCCGACTTCACAAAAAACATTTTTTTTGGAGTGTAATTCCTTAGAGCATGACATTGGTATTGTTTTAGTGCAACAAAGAAGGCTCTTTCCTTCGAAAGTCGCCAAATTAAATGAAATAACTTACTCAAACCCATTTGTGAGAAGGAAAATTTGGACATACTACATGTATTTATGAAAAGGTACCCTAACCTAATGAAAAAACACTTCAAGTTCAAAACATATCACAATAATTTAAAGTACATCTTAGTACAACTACTGTCTTTAGAGGAGCAACAAAAGTGGGTCACCAAGATGCTAGGTTATGATTTTAAAATCACCTACAATAAAAAGAAAGAGAATGTGGTGGCCAATGTGCTTTCAAGAAAATAAGAGGAGATCGAGGCTTTACTTTGTGCTATTCCATCTTTCATGCTAATTTGGTGGAAGAAGGAAGGTTCGAATGACATTTAGACCATACTACATGATAGATCATTCAAATGATGCAACATGACCCTAGTGAATTAGGTAATTTTTTTGGATGAATCATTCACTATGAAATATGGATTGCATATATCTGTGTCAGAAATTCCAACTCGAATGAAAGGTCTTTTCTTATTTTCATGTTTATCCTATAGCTAGACACTCAAACTTTCTAAAAACATATCACAAAATCAAGCAAGTTTTTTTTTTCTTTTCTAGGAAGATCTTAAAATTGATATTCAAAATTTTATGGTAGAGTGTTTGATTTTTTAACATAACAAAGTAGAGACGTGTTGAGGTCTCAACTATCACAGCTCCAAGTCTTCAATACTTGGGGAACCCATTTTGTGTACTTTCTTTGACTATTCTTCATTTACCTTGATGTTTACAATTCACCCTACCTTCAACTTGCTCTAAAGTTTTTGACCTTCAACTTGCTCTAAAGTTTTTGAGTTTGATTTGAAGAACTAACTTTATAACACTTTGCTTTCTTTTCTAAAATCAAATTTAAATTTCACCTGAGGCACTTTTGGGTTTTCAAAATAATCCCTAAGTCATTTTCATATCTACTCCAAAATGGTCATAGACCGAGTGTTAAACTCAACATGAGGATGATTGGCATTATTCATGAGCAAGTCCAACTCTCAGCCACATTATTCATGGGAAAGTCTCGATTTTCCAATTCTTCACCAAATATCAACAATAATATACCTGTAGCTTTGTAGGTATTGCTAGCCTCAATACCATGAAACTAAGATTAAATTGTCACAGTCATAGAAATGGATTTGTCTTCATTTAAACATTTTATGTATTTTGGGTCAAATTTTGATCCAACTGAAACTTAAAACCATTTCCATTCTTTGCCATTTTCACCACCCTTCATGAAACCACTAAATCTATAATCTACAACATGACTCAAATGATCTTCTTGAAGTCTTGAATGTGACTCCATAATGTAAAAAGTGAAGCTCCAAATATCTGAGTGAACCTTCCATCGAATTGTCTTTTGAATATCCCACAATCTCAAAGCTAAGACACTTTGTGTAGTATTTTTAAAATAATTCTTTAAGAATAATTCCATCACCATACTTTCATGAAATATTTATAATTAGGCACAAAATACTAATCATGAAGGAAATTGATCTTTTTCTTTTTCTCCAAAAATTGTAACAATTGAATTTGTTGAATGATTTTTCTTTGATTTTGGGTTGTTGCAACATGAAATGTTGACAAATAGGGATCTTATGTCTCCAAAGAGTGGAAAACAAAAGAAGAAGAAATCTATGATAGAGAAATCACTACCATAATTACCGCCAGAACTTGTTAAGCTAGTTACAAAGCCTGTTGGGAAATTTTTTAAAGAGACATTCCCTACCACAAGATTAGTTCATTTCCCTAGTTAGGGTGGGATTCTCAGAAGATTCAGGGAGGAAGATTATCCATAAGTTATACAACCAAATGATCCGAGTGATAAAGACATTGATGACCATGTTTTCCCAAATATAAGAAAGTCCCACTTACAAAGTGTGGTAGCTAGAACACCAATACTCTTTTTGTTTTGAAATCATTGGTTGGATTATAGACCTCACTAATGTAGAAAGCAAGATTGTTATTAATGATCACGGAAGATTCAAAACATATTTTCACCCATTAGAATTGGAAAAGGACTACAAGTTTTACAACCCAACCATTTACATGACCACAACTTGGGTAGAGAATTTTCACAGAGATAAGGAGGATAATAAATTAATAAGTGGTGGGAAGAAGGTAAAATATTTTAAGCTAAGAACAATGATATTTATGCCACTGTCAATTTAAGATTCCCTTACATATATGTTCTTTCCATGGTAAGTATACTTTATGGAGAGCCATATGCCACTCATTTTAAAGAGGCATGGGTCCCATTGATCTACATTGTGATTACACAAGGGGCCATTTCAATTGGGTGGTGATCCTATCCATACTATGAAGAAAAAATTAGCCATAGAAAAGGGGCACAACCCCAAATATTCCCCAACATTTAACATGGCACCATATATGTTATACATTATATGTGTCAACAATCCTTTTTTGGGTATGGGATGGGCATGGATCATATTAAATATTCTTTTTCACATATATTGCTAGAAGTTATGGGATAATAAATACAAGAGACAATATGCAAGCATCTGTGACAGTGTCCCTGCACAAGTTTTCAAGTTAATATTTTGCAAACATACCCTTTGGTTATCTAATGAATCAATGCAACTGCTTGAAAACATTAGGGATTGGTACTTTGAAAAATATTATACTTATATTCAAATTTATGGGGTTACTACAGTGCCACACCTATTGCCAAAATTTGTGCAAAATAGGCTAGTGCTAAGAGAGACTGCATACTAGACAATTTTTCATGGTTTTTATGCATCTCTAGTCAAGGATAAGGATAAATTGAAAAAATTCATTACTCTCTATATGTTGGACATTATGGCCTAATAAATCTACTTTTGCAAAAATGGAAGCTCGGGGTATTCTAGAATGTAGATTCACTGAAGGGAGATTTAAAAGGTGTGATCACAAAGGGATGGTAGGTAAGCATGCTTCTCAATTGGGTATATCATGGACTTACTCACATGAGAGATGGGATGATGCAGAACTAAAGAGAATGGATACATCATGGGAATACGTCCAAGTCAGAATCAAGCAATGAGATCAACTGCTATCACGTCATCAAAAGAAGGAATTGGAAGAAACGAAAAAAAGTGATGAGAAAGAAAGGGAAAAATAGACCAACCTCAAAGATATTTATAGAAGAAAAATAAAAAGGATCAAAAGGTTGCAGCAACCCAACAAGTTTAGGAAGATGTTGCTGCCAAAAAGGTAGAAGAAGAAGCTAATGCAAGAGAAGCTATGAGGGCGAAAGCTAAAGAGGATGACATTTGTAGAAATAAGATAGAGGAAGATAAAATGATCAAGATGAACTTGAGAGAAAATAAAAAGAAGAACAAGATGCAAAGGCTAGAGTAGTAGATAAAGCACACCCAAAGGTAGATGAATATGTTAAAATTGAAAAGGAAATGGAAGAAAATCAGAATTTGACAAAGACATAGAATTAATCTAAGGAGATCCATAACCGATATATAGATTGAGGTCATTGAGGAAAATAATCATGAAAAATAGGAACAATGGGATAAACAGGTCTAGGATATACCAAGAAAGGTACATGCACCAACAAAGAAGACAAAGGAAAAAATAACATTGATGAAGAAGTGATCACACCAAGAATTTTGGAAATCATGTTAGCATGGGGAGATACACCTATGCCCCTCCCCACTTACTAGGTTGTATATTTGGATTTGTTAGCATATAACAAAAGGAATATGAATATTTTCAAATAGACCCATAGAAAATAGAGAATTGATGTAGATAACACAATCGTTTACACAACAAAGGTAGATGTCCTAGATACCAAGAAAACCATACTAGGGACCTTAGTTTCAACCAATCTATCCTTACCTCATGCAAATACGTCTATATCCAAGGATGAAGAAAGAGGAAAAAACCAATACAAGGAAAAAAATTGCTCTTCTTGAGAATCAAGTCCACCACCTTAAAGCAACACAAGGAATTATGATAGATTTTATTGAGTATGCTCTTGAAGTCTAGGATGAAGTTGGAAAGGTAAAAATAATATTCCACATTAAAGCTCAACATTTACAAGTCTGTAATGTTAAATTGTTACAACTACATGGAGAAAATCAACATTGAAAAATCTCACATAAACTAGTTCAATTACATTTTGATACAATAAAGGAGTTGCATGAATTTTTAAAGCAAAATCCTCTTGACATTCCCACCTTGAATCTATGGGAAATTATTGATATTGAAAAGGGCTTCACATATTGGAAAGAGCCAACTGAAGTTGCATGGAAAGATATAGAAAATGAATGGGGCGAATGTTTAGATATCTCGACTCATATTGAAAAACTAGTTGATGTATGGAAACTACCATCATTTGGACCTCTTGATAGCTTCCATCTACCATCTCAATTCATACAAGTTTTAGAAGAATCTTTATAGAAGACTAGAATGGGCATAAGAAGTATATCACATATTAGCAAGGTCCACATGAAAATGTATCTAACATATGCAAGAATGGACATACCTCCCATAAGACAAATATTTCCTAAAATGAATAACTACATCAAAGAATATCACTACAAGCTTATCCACCTTATTGAGTCCACTTGACCAACATATTTTCTTCCAAGAAGAACTATGTACTAATTTATTTGAAACTTGTAAAAGATATGAAAAAAATCAAAATAATTAAAATGTCTTTAGTTTATCAAATACTTCAAGGTAGTTAAGTCTCAAGAAATTGAATCGATTAGAGGAATAATTGAACTCTCATTGTATAAATTAAAATTAGTTATATTATGACGAGTCTTTTTTATTCCTAATTTCATTGTAAAGCTATTTTTATTAAAGTAATATTAAGTAGACATTTTGAGGGTCAACATTTTGGAGAGAAGATCAATTTTTATTCTTAAATTTCATTATAATTCTTGTTGTTTCTCTTTGTCTTAAAATATTGGGTTACCATGAGTGTTGGATTATAATTTTCATGTAAAAACAAAGAATAAACTTCCTTTGAGAACTCTTTTCCAAATTAAACCATTTTTCTTGATACTAAGCATTTTTCCCATTTTTTCCCATCAACAAAATGATGAAAAGCTCAAGTCCAATATAACCCATAGCATGCCAAGTTAAGCATTTTTCCCATTCTTTCCCATCAAGAAAATGATGAAAAGATCAAGTCCAATATAACCCATAGCATGCCAAGTTATTATTGCAAAGAGGTCTCAATGAATTTATAATCATAAGTCTTCCAAACTTTAAAGGGAAAAATGTTGTAAATGTTGGCATGTTTACAGGTAGAGTGTGCTTGTCATTGATGGAAAGAACAACAACGATGTTGGCGAGTGTGCATGGAAAGAACAACAACGTATACACAGAATATCAAGCTCGAGAAGCTCAAGAGGAATAGCACAGAGTTGCACACAGATCACAAGTGTGCACCAGAGCCAAGGGAAACTTTTTCCAAAGCTCAGGAAAGATAGCGTTCTGAGACGTGTAGATGAGATCCCATACATCAAGGCTCATAGAAGGATCAAGGGTCACATAACCTTTGACACTTATAAATTATTCCAATTCGGGAGGATGCATAAGCTCAGGAGGAGGAGCAACAATGGCCATTGGATCACCAATCCCGAATATCCGATGGCCATCAGATTAGAGTCTAGATAGGAGGAGCGTGTAGTGGAGGATATTAGACCTTAGCCGTCAGATCATAGCACAAAGGACTAGAAACCGTTGAATCCAATATAAATAGTAAGAGGATAATGGCCAAGAGCCATACTCGAACTCGTGATATGCAAAGTCGTGAAATGATCTGGGTCATTAGATCTAGAGAACATGTGGCGAGACATCATCATTTCGCTGACTTGCGAGATGGAGAATTGAAAGGTGAGAGTTGTAGGAACTCGCGAAACGCGAATTCACAAAATGATCTGGACCGTTGGATCACTGAGGATCGTGGACAGTTGATCTGGAACGACGAAGAACGAAGTCCAAGTTCTTGAAGAAGAGATATAGACCGTTGAAATACGAAAGATTGTGTTAGAAAAATAGGTTTGCGTAGCAATAAAATAAAACAAATGTAGAAACAAAACACAAAAGATACACAATACAAGAGAGACAAACTTACGTGGTTCACCCAGTGTGGGCTACGTCCACTAGAGAAATTTCTAGGTCCTTCCTTTATTATTATCCAACAAATGAAGGGGATACAACCTACAACAAAACCCGCTATAACTTCCTCTTCTTTCTCTCACAATAACCTCTCTCAGAATACAATACTCACCATAATGCATAGTCGCAATACATTTCCCTCATAACAGAGGGTTTCCTTCTAGGGAAAAAAACCCTAACATAATTTCTACCGTTAGATCTACGACCTTATAATGAACGGTCCATATTTACAATGAAATTACAATATACATTTACAAGGCAATTTTTCCTTCGGGGGCTTCACCCCCGAACCCCCCCTCTGCACTCCCTCACGTGGAAGAGTGTACATACTTCTAGGGTGTAAAGTCTTCATGGGGTATAAACACAGCTAAAAGAAAGGACCTTTGAATCATAAACATAATCAGGCTCCACAACCAACAGATTGTGGGTCATTGATCTGGAGCAGGTATCTAGAAATCGGGAGTCGAAGACAGGAAGTGCTCTAACCTTTGAAGTCACGAAACACAAAATTTCTATTTGATCGCAACCATTGATCAAAGGGAGAGATTTGGACCGTTGATCTGGAAATCTTAGTTTCATAAGTGAGGCCTATGGTCAAATCCATGGTCACATTGATTAAGGTTAAGGAAGGAGCTAGCATTGCTAGGCTCCACCTCAGATTTTTAAGAGTTGGGAAAATCGAGGTGACTCGCAATCAACATCGTGAAACGGGAAAACACAAGACGACTATTGGTTAGTGTTGGCAGCCCTACAATATTTTTGCCTTTTAAAGCGACAAATAACAATTCTTGTAGCTGCCTATGTTTTGTCATGTAAATATGGCTATTTGAAGGTGACTTTTCACTTGTAAAAGGATGTTTCAATTGTTCCTATTTTCTTTTTTCTTTTTATTTTTCATTTTCATGTTTCATTCATGACTAGAAGCATGAATGAAGCATTAAAACTTATAATCCTGTTGCAATTATATCTAAGGTTTTGTCTTTAGAAGGGTCAATGTTCTTACAACTCTTTTAATGAATGTTCTTTTGCTTTGAAGCTTATCATATATCAATAAAACATTTTTTTTGAGTTTCTCTTAGATTATCAACTATATCTTGATTACTTTCTAGATACATAAATAATCGATTGGCAATGGATTGTAGGTTTGTTTCATAATTCTTGGTAAATCGTTTTGATTTTTACTTTTCGATATGCTTTGGCTTGTAAAACACACCCTCTCCTGACCTTAGCAGCTCAACTTCACCCATTACACAACGATGAGATTCAGACACAACTCGATCGTACTCTGTACTCTATTTAAGGTGGCAGTTTGAATTGACAGATCCATCATTACAAACCAGAGTCTTGGGTTTTGCTCTGTACTCAGGGTACTCATTACCTGAAATTCCCAAATTTTCGTGGCTTGAAACCCCTTATGCTCTCGTTTTGGTCGTGCTAGGGTAATGGTGGGTTTCGCTCCTATGTTTTTGGCTCAGATTTTCCTCTATTACTATTACATCTAAACCCACAGTTAGTTCGATTTGCTCTTGTTACAGTCTGTTCAATCCCATTTTTTCCTGCCAGAGACACGTTTTTGCGGGAGCATTTATGAGCAAACTATGACGAATCAGATCAAAACCTTGAAAACCCAAAACGCAAATGAGCCCATTTACCTTAATCATGGGCAGATTCTTCAGAAACAATTTCATTTCACAGGTATGATTCGTTTTTTGGACAACATTTTCTCAGAAAATATGTTGCGTTTGAGTTTTCTCTATTTTCATTTTATTTTCATTTAGATTTTTTTTGTTTAAAATAAAACTAGCTACATAATCAACAAATTCTATAGCCAGTCAATTCTCATGTAAAATTTTAGAAAATATTAGTTAAATAAATATCTAATTTATTTATTTCATTTTTCTTTCAGGATATGATGTATCTTGTGGTGATCTCATAAGCTGGAGCATTTCTGGACTTAGTTAATTAACTATTTCCTCTTGGTTTATTTTGTAAATCAAAACAAAAACTTTCATAATTTTGAAGATTCAGTTTGATATTGAATGGCTCTTTGGGCCCTTTATTTTTGTAACTTGTAGATCTTTTTTGAGATCTCATCCTACTTTACAAGATAGGATGTTTATATTGCAAGAAATATTTAAATACTTCAGATTTTTTGTAATGAAGGCATCTTGGCCTGGGGCTGAAGGTGGACGATTAATTCAAAAACTTGAATGGAACAAAAAATTGCATTTCAGCTTTAGCTTCCTGTAAATGGTGTTTTCATTTATAGTTTGTTTATCCTGATAAAGTAATAGTTTTTGATAGCTTTAGACTTCAAAATCTGTTATGTTTTTGATAGCTTTAGACTTCACAATCTGCTTTAGTTTTTGATAGCTTTAGACTTCACAAACAGAGTGATCATTTATTCAACTCAAATGACAAGATTTCTCTTTAATTTTTAGTTGAATGATTAAATGCACGTAGTTACACTTAGATTTATCTCAAATGTAATTACTTGCAATCATAATATCACATCAACTATTTGTATCATTCATTCTGTTATTAAAATTCAACTACCAACACATTGTTCTGCATTTATTCAGAACAATTTTAAGGTTCATTGCAGGTTTCCCTCTTGGACAAGGTGGTTGGATGTTCTCTAATCGTACAGATGTTTGGATGCATATAGTTAACTTACTAACAGGTTAGCTCATTTATGTTTTTCTGTCGTTTATTCATCACTAAAACGCGAATATATGGTCGGGATTTTGATCATCCACATATTTTTGTTTCATAGTATTTTTCTTATTAGTTTAGATTGATAAAGGAAAAATGAAAAAATATCTTATGTGCTTTTTTCAAAGCAGTCATTTTTCACATTGAGTTTTGTAAGTTTAGATTAAAACTTGTAGTGTGTATATCATGTACATAAATAAGATCTATTTAAATAGATCTACAATAGTTACGTCATACTTATGTATATATATATGTGTGTGTGTGTGTGTGTGTGTGTGTGTGTATAGTAATTAGTAATTAGTTAGTTATTTCATTCTTTCATTTGTTTCTTTAGGACTTTTAGATTGGCTAACGGAGCCATTAAACCCGTTAGAACGAGTTATACCAAATGGCTTGGCTTATTTAGACAACCCCGAACCATACCCGTTCTTCCAATTGACGGACGATCATTTTCGCCTGTCAACAAATGGCGCTAAAAGGAGGGCTAGAATGAAAAGATGGCCTTGTAGGAGCCTTTATTTCGAATGTATTCAATTTCCCCATGGCTCCCCAAATCACTGTGTTGGAACATGCTTTTCACTTCTCACTACCAATTATTCCCAACAAGACAACTAATCTCTTTTCAGAACTCACATTTGATGGTGAAGGGAACACATCTGCAGTAGACCATATTTCTAAATTTCCTTATAAATGTTTAAGACATAAGATCATTGATCCTAATGTTACATGCAGATTGTTTTCTCTCTCTTTCCGAGATCGGGTTAAATGTTGGTTTGAATCTTTTCCAGCTAATTCGATTCATTCTTTGTCTGAGTTTGTAATTGAGTTTTTATCAGACTTTAACAATTATGATTATGATGAATTACGTTACTTAAGGAAAGAAAACGGTGAATCATTCGATGATTTTGCAATTAGGTTCATTCATGTTTGTACTAGGTTCCCTTTGAAAGAAATGCCGCTTATTAATGGGTGGTTTAAATATCTCGTTTCTCTCTCAGACGAGCAAGATAAATTAATTGTTAATCAATATAAATTGAACACTAACACTCAATCTCAAGATGGTTCAAATTTTGATGCTGATCTTGAATATTTTGAAGCACCATAATTTTTGTCAACTTCTTTCATTTTGGCAAATCATGAGCAACATCATCCTTTACAAAATGCAATTATCACATCTGATCATTCTTTGTAAACAATGTCCCCTCTCGTCAAAGAAGGAACCTTGACTTTAAAAGACGACAGTTGTCACACTCTCATAGATTTTAAAACGGTTTCTAAAGTAAAAGAGGTTGAATGTGAAGTTGATAATCATGTGGATGATAAATTTTCCCCTCATTTAGTTGAATAGATTAATGATCAATTAGTGGGAGAAAAAATCATTAGGAAATTTTCTATCGCTAGTAATTTGCTCTCAAACTCTCCCTTGCACAATGAACAAAATTGTCTCTTAAAAATTGTCTCATACTCTTTAAAAGAGAATCCAAAAGAGGTTGATCAGTTTATACAAGGAGAGGGGACAAAACCAGATTTCGAGACACATGTATCTATCATTCCAAGAGATGCATTTTGTCTCCTTAATTATTCTACATATTATTCCTTGTACCTTGATATTTTTTATCCTAATGTTGTGTGTTTGCATGTCCCATATTACCTTGGAGAGAATTCAACATTATATAATCAGGTACAAAAATATTACCAAATAGAAGATAAAGAGGGAAATAATTTTTCCCATGAACATATTAATTTTTATTCTCATCAATTATCTGTGGGTAAATCAAGAAAGGATTTGAAAGAGTCCCAAATTGCATCTTCCATTGAGACATCCCAATTTGTGTTTCAAGAAGGATGTAAATTTTTCCATGATCAATTATTTGAGGTTGAAAAATATAATCGGCAAAATATTACTACCAATGATGATTATTCAAAAATATTGGTCGTTCCCTCTAGTTCACCTCAAATAGTTAACCTTGAAATATCTAAGCTCAATGGAAAGTTTCAAGAGAATGAAACACTTATCTTCAAATCAAGAATCATGATAAGTTCTCGCTCTCTTGGTCCGACCTTTCTACAAGATTCTTTCCTTGATAGTCTAATACTTTATTCTCACCAGGAATATTTGTCACATGTGAATTCTTTCAAACAATTCTGTGTCAGTAGTTGCATACATCATGATAGTATTGCAGATTGGTTGGAGTATTCATATCTCGTAAAGTTTCCAGGGAATGGTAAGGTTATCTTAACTTTATTTAGAGATCAAGGAGGTAACTTTAACACACTCATTTTATATCCTTCAGATGGAGAAAATATGGAACGAAAGGAAAATTGTCGGGAGGATGGGGCATTTCGGTTTAGGCTGATGGTTATGTCAGGCCCCCATAACTCTCACAAGCTTCATAATCTCACTTTTTCATATTTTTGTAACCCATATAATGACAAAATTGTCGAATGGCTGGAAGATTCATACAACAAGAATGTTCAAGGGAATGGTAAGATCATGCTTGCCTTGTTTTTAAATGATGATGATAAAGGTGAGTATGATATATTTTTTTCATTTTTCAATATACTACCATTCTTGTTAGTAATATGTGATTTTGTTTCTAATGTAGGATTGGAGTTACTCCGATGGCTACATTGGAAGCATGACTTCACGTAGTATTCTGATTTGTTTAGTAGTTAGAGTAGGTTTAAGAGTAGGTTTTCTTTTAGTTTTATTCCTCACTGTTTCTCTTTGTGATAATGCAGTCATGAGCACAAGTGAACGCACCAAAAGAACCATAATATGACTGTTGTCAGGGAAGTCCACTTGATCCTTCTCTCTCTGCTTTTTGTTGAATATTTATTTTCAAAGTCGCAGTATTATTATGAAAATTTTAAATGGAAAGTAAATCTGAACTGTAAATTCAATCCTGACCCAAGGTACCACGAGTAGGAATGCATTCATATCAATGAGGATTTTTCTATTTTCTTTCAGTCTCTCAAGAGATATTTCGCATGATGGTTTTAGATCCACCTTTGTACATATTTTTCCTGCTTTGATTTACTTTGTTTTTTCAATTTTGTTTTTTTTTGCTACCTTCTGGTTAAACTTATGTCTGTGTCACCTTTTAGTTCAAGGAGGGAAACCGGAATGCCTCATCTTAAACAATAGACAAGGTCTGTCAGAGCATCAATTGTTGTAATTTCCTAAAACACAAACTAGCTAAAGAAGTTTTTCTGTTCACAATAGATTTCATGGTTTCACTTGATAATTATGAGCAGACATGATCATCTTTAAAGCATTTTACGCTGTCCCTACTTTTAAAGAAAGAAACTCAAGTATGCCTTCATGTCCTCGAAAAATTGGTTTCATCAATGAACTAAATTCAGATCATAATGAAGGTGATTAAGTAGAAAATTAAAGGCTGAAAAATAACAAGTGTTCTAAAGACTAGAATTTTCAGCATCACCTCGCTCTTCTGAATATGTTTAAAATTATATCAAATTGTAAACAATGTCTCAAGAGTTGTGGGAAGTGTTTGTAAACCTTTTGGGATACTGAATAGGTCTGCTGGCATCAGGTAAATGCATGCATGATGCCAAGACAACTTTGTCGGGGTACTGAACAGGCCTGCTGGCAGCGAAGCAATGTCAGGTTCAGGAAAATTATCAGGTATAAAATTTTGATATTGGTTATAAGTTCCTTTCATTCTGAATTGAAATTCTTGGATAGGGTAGAGGTGTCAGAGTGGGTTAATTGACATCCATGTCGAGGCTATGGATGTCTGCTGACAGTAGTGGCACTGTCAACAGTATCAGAGCCATTGACTTGAACATCGTTGCTCTCATTTTTAAAATTTGTCACCGGATTTCATTTAAACAGGAAGATATCTGAAGTTGGACTGTGTAATGATTGTTGGGATGCTTGATGTCCTTTAGCTGTTTTTTGATCTGTAATCATTTTAAGAAGTCCTAACATGAACTCGTTGGTGATGCAGAGATAACTGCTTCTCCCAGTAAGTCGCCATTGTTGGCAACCCTACAATATTTTTTCCTTTTAAAGCGACAAATAACAATTCCTGTAGCTGCCTACACTTTGTCATGTAAATATGGCTATTTGAAGGTGAATTTTCAGTTGTAAAAGGATGTTTCGATTGTTTCTATTTTATTTTTTCTTTTTCTTTTTCATTTTCATGTTTCATTCATGACTAGAAGCATGAATGAAGCATTAAAACTTATAATCCTGTTGCAATTATATCTAAAGTTTGGTATTTAGAAGGGTCAATGTTCTTACAACTCTTTTAATGAATGTTCTTTTGCTTTGAAGCTTATCATATATCAATAATACATTTGTTTTGAGTTGCTCTTGGATTATCAACTGTATCTTGAGTACTTTGTATATACACCAAGAATCGATTGGCAATGGATTATAAGTTTGTTTCATAATTCTTGGTAAATTGTTTTGATTTTTACTTTTCAATATGCTTTGGCTTGTAAAACACACCCTCTCCTGACCTTAGAAGCTCAACTTCACCCATTACACAACGATGAGATTCAAACACAACTCGATCATACTCTATACTCTGTTTGAGGTGGCAGTTAGAATTGACAGATCCATTATTACAAACTAGACTCTTGGGTTTCGCTCTTTACTCAGGGCACACATTACCCAAAATGCCCAAATTTCCATGGCTTGAAACCCCTTATGCTCTCATTTGGTCATGCTAGAGTAATGGTGGGTTTCTCTCCTGTGTTTTTGGCTCAAATTTTCCTCTATTACTATTACATCTAAACCCACAATTAGTTCAATTCGCTCTTGTTACAGTCTGTTCAATCCCATTTTTGCCTGCCAGAGACACGTTTTTGCGTGAGCGTTTATGAGAAAAATGTGACGAATTATATCAAACCCTTGAAAACCCAGAACACCAATGAGCCTATTTACCTTCACCGCGAGCAGATTCTTCAGAAACGATTTCATTTCACAGGTATGCTTCATTTTTTGGACAACATTTTCTCATAAAATGTGTTGCATTTGAGTTTTCTTTATTTTCATTTCCTCTCTGTGGGTTTGAAGATCTGTAGAAAACCATTGAGTTCTATCACAGACAGTCCTACAGTGCTGGATAAACCTCTGATAGAGAAGCCTCTTATTTCCTCAAGTGGTAGGCCAAATTTCTTGTGTGAAAAACCTAGTGAAAGGGTAATGCCCAATCAACTTTATGTGAGCAACAGGTTTTTAGTTTTGAGTTTATTAGAACTCCTATGCATGAGCCCTTTTGTTTGCCCTAACCCTGCTGAAAAATCCAACTGTAATAAACTCCCACCATGTCTGAAGGAAAACAAGAGATTTACAGGGATCAAACTCAGTCAAAAACCCACAGTGTACAATGGTAGTGTTTTGATGCATAGTCATGTGTTTCCTCAACCAACTGTCCTATATCTACATTGTGAAGTGTGTTTACATTGGATATGAAAATATTACACAGATGTCCCCGTCCTTCAACCGAAGATCAAGACCCTCGTAGCTTATATTGACTCATTAACAAGTGAAAACCATGAACTCAAAACAAATGCACAAAGACAAACAAATCATTTGAAAAGGACTGGAAATGTCATAATAAAAAATGTTGAGTGTGTCAAAGAAGTGATCAACTCTGAGATTTTATGAGTCGAATTTAGTATTCAATTGAAAGGTAAGATTTGTTTTTATCATAATTGTGATTTTATTGTTATTTTTCTAAATTAATATGGATTGAATTAGATTTATGTTGTTTAAAATAAAACTAGCTACATAATCAACAGATTCTATAGCCAGTCAATTCTCATGTAAAATTTTGGAAAATATTAGTTAAATAAATATCTAATTTATTCATTTTGTTTTTCTTTCAGGATATGATGTATCTTGTGGTGATCTCATAAGATGGAGCATTTATGGACTTAGTTAATCAATCATTTCCTCTTGGATTGTTTTGTAAATCAAAACAAAAACTTTCATAATTTTGAAGATTCAGTTTTATATTGAATGGCTCTTTGGGCCCTCTATTTTTTTAACTTGTAGATCCTTTTTGAGATATCATCCTATCTTACAAGATATGATGCTTAGATTGCAAGAACTCTTCAAATACTTCAGATTTTTTGTAATGAAGGCATCTTGGCCTGGGGCTGAAGGTGGACGATTAATTCACAAACTTGAATGGAACAAAAATTTGCATTTCAACTTTAGCTTCCTGTAAATGGTGTTTTCATTTATAGTTTGTTTATCTTGATAAACTAATAGTTTTTGATAGCTTTAGAATTCACAATCTGTTATGTTTTTGGGATAATTCCTTTTAAAATATTGTCCATATTTGATGTTTTAGATATTAAACAGAGTGATCATTTATTCAACTCAAATGACATGATTTCTCTTTAATTTTTAGTTGAATGATTAAATGCACGTTGTTACAATTAAATTTATCTCAAGTGTAATTGCTTGCAATCATAAGAACACAACAACTATTTGTATCATTCATTATGTTATTAAAACTCAACTGCCAACACATTGTTCTGCATTTATTCAGAACAATTTTAAGGTTCATTGCAGGTTTCCCTCTTGGAAAAGGCGGTTGGATGTTCTCTAATCGTACAGATGTTTGGATGCACATCGTTAACTCACTAACAGGTTAGCTCATTTATGTTTTTCTGTCGTTTATTCATCACTGAAACTTGAATATATGGTCTGGCTTTTGATCATCAACATATTTCTATTTCATAGTATTTTTCTTATTAGTTCAGATTGATAAAGGAAAAACTAAAAAATATTTTATGTTCTTTCTTTATCTTCTTTTTTCAAAGCAGTCATTTTTCACATTGAGTTTTGTAAGTTTAGATTAAAACATGTAGTGTGTATATCATGTACATAAATAAGATAAGTAAATCTTCTATTTAAATAGATCTACAATAGTTACATCATACTTATGTACACACACACACACACACACACACACATATATATATATATATATATATATAATAATTAGTAATTAGTTAGTTATTTCATTCTTTTATTTGTTTCTTTAGGACTTTTAGATTGGCAAACGGAGCCATTAAACCCGTCAGAACGAGTTATACCAAACTACTCGGGTTATTTAGACAACATCGGACCGGACCCGTTCTTCCAATTGACGGACGATCATTTTCGACCGTCAATAGTTAGGTAGATGGTCACTGTCGGTGGTCACGTGAAAGCAATGGGCTTAGCAAGAAGAGCTAGTGCCCACTGTGAAGTTCTTCTCAGGAAGGGAAAAGACACCAAAGAGATGAACGCGCGGAGGTTCTCTGAGTAACTGCTAGAATGAAATGATTGCATCTGCCAAAGCATTTGAGGAGCAGTAGGGTGATTTCTAGAGGAGCCGAAGAGTCTCAAGGTAACTACCAGTGGAATGAAGACTCATCATAGAGAAAATTGTCAGATGGGAAAGTGTTGAAGTCTGTGACTGTAACAGAGAGGATAAGCTCAACTGTAACAGAGAAGATGAAGGGTCGCACTGCCAGAAACAGGCAAATAATCTCAAGAACGACCATTGATGACAAATAGTCTCAGCATAATGGTCATTGATGAAGAACAGACTTAGCATGATCGCCAGAGACAACAAAGAGTTAGGTGTATGATCTAGCAGAGGACTTGGCATCATAAATATACACATAACATATAATAGAGGCGGTGTTGTTGTTGAGTGGTTTTTATGTGGGTAGAAGCATGTTATGTGCAGGAGCTGAAGCACATAGAAGAGGCGTGGTGTATAGAATGGAAAGAAGACACAAAGCATAAAGCACAAAAGAAGCAAGGAACAAAAATTCATATCTGAGAGAAGAACAGAAAGCGCAACAGATGTGAGGAAAGAGACACTAATGCAGGCAGAGCAGAGTAGTGTAGAAGAACAATGATGAGACTGGTAAGCCATAGATAAATGCTCTATCATTGTGATAAATTCAAGAAAGCAAAGATTTATATTTCAGGGTGGTAGGGAGGTGCTAGGGAGGACTGTTGTCCTCAGATTTTCAAGTGGGTTCTTGAACACAGGGATTTGTAGCTTCCATCTTGTTGTAGCCAGAGAAACCAAGGTGGCAGGGTGGTGCAAGGGAGAACTATTGTTCTTTGTTATACAGGTTGGTGCATGTGTGACTGGAAGTTGGTGCTTCCATCTAGTTGGTGCTAAAACACTTAGGGAGTTGGTGCTTCCTTCTAGTGGGTGCTAGAGAAACCAGGAAGTTGGTTCTTCCTTCTAGTGGGTGTTAGAGAAACCAGAGAGTTGGTGCTCTCAGCAAGTTGCATATTGCAAAACAGAGTTGGTAGCCTCACAATGAGTTGGTACTCATAAGAATGATAATGTACAGAAAATAAAAATAACTTATCATATCAAGAAGAAGAGGTTTTTCCCTTTATGGGTTTCCTCAGGAATTATCTGTCTCTGTATATTTCATGTGTGTGATTGATGTTGAATATTCTATTTCCTAGCTTCCTACATTATTGTGATTGTCATTGAATGATCTGTAAAGAGTTTAAAATAAGTATTATTGTTTAAGAACGGTAACAACTGATTCACCCCCCTCTTAGTTGTCCAACAATTGGTATTAGATCCAATTCATTTTATCTAAAGGTAGATCAGTAAGCTTAAACATTTCAAGACATGAAGGAATGTCAACCAATAAGGCCCCCTTGTTCAATGGAACAAACGTTTCCTTCTAGAAAGTTAGGATGAGAACCTACATAATGGCTTTAGGTGCAGATGTCTGGGATGTGGTAGAGACTGGTTATGTAAAGTCGGTTGTACTAGATAATAAGGATGACAAGATAGAATTTATCTTCAACGCTAAGGCTATCAATGCTATTTTGAGTGGGCTTGCAGAAGAAAAATTTGTAAAAGTTATGCACTTAGAAACTGCCAAAGAAATGTGGGACAAACTCATAGGAAGTTATGAAGGTAATGAGAAGGTAAAGGATGCCAAGCTTCAAACCTACACGGTACAATTTGAACAACTAAATATGAAAGAGGATGAAACTGTTGGGAAGTACTTTCTGAGAGTTGAAGAATGAGTAAATGCAATGAAATCACTTGGTGAAAAAATTGAGGAACATTCTTTAGTTCAGAAAATTTTGAAATCTCTTCCAGATAGGTTCAACCCAAAGGTATATGTTATAGAAGAACTTAATGATCTAAAATATTTGGCTTTTGATCAACTTCTAGGAATGTCGACTTCATATGAAATGAGGATAGTTAAAGATAAACCTACCTCTAGAGAAGGATCATTTAAAGCTGATAAGAATGACGATTCTGAACCTGATGAAATTGAAGCAAAATTTGTGAGAAGACTAAATAAAGGATCATGCAAGTACCAAGGCAAGATTCCGTTCAAATGTTTTAACTATGGAAGGATAGGTCACTTTGCATCTAAGTGTCCACACGAGAAGAAGGACCAAAACTTTGAAGGTGAAGAGAAGTATAAATCCAAGAGATTTGGTAAAAATAAAAGTTTATGTTGAAAAAATGATGACTCTTTAGGAGACACAGATACTAATTCTAATGATGAAGATAAGGTTAATGACTTTATGCTTATGGACAAATAGGATTATGATAATGAAAGAACAATAAGTGATGTTGGTGATGAAGAAGTTGTGGTTGACTTGGAAGGAGAACTGATCAGTGCTCTAAAAGAAATTGACGGACTCAGATTTAAGCAGAGAAAAAAAAAACAATTGTTGATACCGTTCGAGAAAGATAGTAAAAAACCTGGTGAAGACTTTGCTCTGCTAAAAGTGGAATTAGAAGAGGCAAAGAAAATAGAGGAGATTCTGAAACAACAGTTATCAGAGAAGAAGGCAAGATGTGAAGCCTTGGAAGAAGAGGTAGTAAAAACCAGAAAAGAGATGGAGAAGTTTAAAGCTTTGTATCTCCAAAATATTCCAAGCATTAGAGCCTCAAAAGGATTAGCCACCATTCTGAATCAACAAAGAAATACAAATTTGAAAACTGGTTTGGGTTATGAAGAAGGATCAAATAGTAGTCAGCCAAGCAACAAAGAATCCATCAAGTTTGTCAAATCTACATTCATTGACAACAACAAATATGGAGAAACAAAGGAAGATAATCAATCACCAAGGAAGAGTGAAAGAGAAAGTGCCAGAACTGAATCTGTAGAACAAAGAAATAATACACCCTCTACTCAAAGAAATCATCAGAATAGAAGAAATCGACCTGCTCAAAGAAGACAACCATTTTCCAGGTACAAAGGATTTTTCTATGGATATTGTTTTTTCTGTTCTAGCTTCGGTCACAAAGCTGTAAATTGGTCTTTAAGATTTAGATATGAGCAATCAAGACACTCAATAAATAGATATCTGTCGCAACAAAGAATGAGACAACCAAGTAACAAACAACCACGACTGCAAATCGTGTGATGGCTGGGAAAAGGACATAGGTTGAGCATAACAATCGTTATGATCCTTTATTCAATGAAATAGAATGTTACGCCTGCCATAATTATGGACATAAAGCTGCAGACTATCGCTTAAGGAACTATGAACCAGATTTGAATCCCTCTACTGAAAATGTCAAGGTTTGGAAGAAGAAAGAGAATGACAAGTGTGGATTATTGTTGTTAGCTCAAAGACAAAAGAACCCCCAGTATATTGACAGTGTATACTCCAAACATATGAGGAGAGACAAAAGTAAGTTTCTGTCTCTAAGAGAAAGCAAATCAGGAAATGTAACCTTTGGAAATGATGCTCTAGGTAAAATCAAGGGTAAAGGGATGGTGAGTTTGAGTAATGGTAAAGAAAAAGCCCAAGATGTTCTTCTTATAGATGGGTTGAAACATAATTTTCTCAGTGTAAGTCAAATGTGTGACAGAGGATGTGAAGTGGTGTTCACTTCCAAAGATTGTAAGATAAATTAGGTAAACTCAGGACAAGTGGTGGCTAAAGGCATAAGGATAGATAATAATGTATATGTGCTGAAAGAAGATAGAGAAGAGTGCCATCTAAGAAAATATAATGAAAGATGGTTATGGCATAGGATACTTGACCATCTAATTTTTGACCACTTAATCAAGCTTAAAAATCTTGAGGCAGTAAAAGATCTGCCAAGAATATCAAAGCCACAAGATTCTGTGTGTAAACCCTACCAAGTAGGAAAGGTAATCAGGACACAGTTTAAATCCAAGAGCTCTACTTCAACAGAGAAACCACTCCAATTAGTTCATATGGATTATGTGGACCATCAAGACAGGAAGGCATAGGGAAGGAAAACTACTTTATACTGGTCATTGATGACTACTCTAGACTCACTTGGGTTGTTTTTATCAAAGAAAAAGCTGAAGCATTTGATAAATTTAAAATATTCAAGGCTTTAACTGAGAATCAAACAGACAACAGGATAAAGGCAGTAAGATCATACAAAGGAGGAGAATTTATTTCAAGTGATTTCAAGGAATTCTGTGATAATCATGGGATCAAGAGAGAATACACAATCCCAGGAACTCCACAACAAAATGGAGTAGTTGAGAGGAAAAACAGAATAATTCAACAAATGGCCAAGTCAATGATGAATGAGAAGAACATTGGTCAAACCTTATGGGTAGAAGCAATACACACAACAATCCATGTTCTTAACAAATCCCACCTTAGACCACACAATGACAAGACACCTTACGAACTGTGGTATGGAAGACCTGCTTCAATCAAATACTTCAAAGTCTTTGAGAGTAAGTGCTACATAAAGAATAATAATGAAAACCTTGGCAATTATGATGACAGGGCTGATGAAGGCATCTTCTTAGGATACGCTACCAATAATAAAGGATATAGATGCTTTAATAAAAAAATTCATAAACTAGTTGATTGCATTGATTTAAAGGTTGATGAAGGAGTCCCAGTAAGAGAGGTAAGCAATATCGAGACTGTTACAAAGGACACAACTGAAGATGAAAATGAACAGGTCCAAGAATTATAAAAAGAAGACTCTGAGTTAGATGAAGATACAAATACTCAGGAAGACTCAAATCAACAAACAACATCAAATCCTTCCTCTAGAATTACTCAAAAGAATCATCCTGCAAGTCAGATAATTGGTGAGAAAGACAAAGGTGTAAAAACTAGGAGAAGGATAATCAAAGACATCGAGAAATCATATATAACCTTCATACACATGGTGGAACCCAAGAACTTTAATGAAGCCAGTAAAGATGTAAATTGGTTAAAATCAATGAATGATGAATTGGACTAGATTGAAAAGAATGACACTTGGGAACTTGTTCCTAGGCCAGCAGATAAAAATGTAATATGATCAAAATGGGTCTACAAAAATAAGATGAATGAGCAATGAAATATTTTAAGAAATAAGGCTAGATTGGTCTGCAAAGGATATGCTCAAATAGAAGGATTGGATTTTGATGAAACATTTGCGCCTATAGCAAGATTAGAAGCTATTGGAATGTTTCTTGCCTATGCTTGTCATAGACAGTTTAAAGTCTATCAAATGGATGTCAAGTCATCATTTCTAAATGGAGACCTGAAATAAGAAGTCCATATGGAACAACCATAGGGTTTCCAACTGTTAGATAACCCTGACTTTGTCTGCATGATGAAGAAAGCATTATATGGGTTGAAACAAGCTCCTCATGCCTGGTATTACAGATCGGATAAGTATCTTCAAGACAAAGGATTCAAGAGAGGAACGATTGACATCAACCTATATATCAAGACAAAGGGTAATGATTTTCTCATTGTGTTGGTCTATGTAGATGGAATCATCTTCAGAAGCAATAATGTTTCATTGGTACAATGGTTTGGTTTTGCCATGCAGTCTGAATTTGAAATGTCTATGATAGGGGAACTATCATTTTTTCTTGGTCTGCAAATTACTTAGAGGTCTGAAGGAATATTTATTTCTCAAGAGAAATGTTGAAGAGGTTTCAAATGGAAGACTCAACACCTATGGTCATTGGATACAAGTTAAGAAAGGATGATGGCTCACCTAATGTTGATTAGAGTTCATATAGGTCTATGATAGGCAGCCTATTGTACATCACAACATCTCGTCCAAACATAATGCATGTTATTGGAATGATAGGAAGGTATCATACTGCACCTAAACAGAGCCATTTGTTAACTGTCAAACAAATATTCAGATACTTGAAAGGAACAATGGACTATGGCCTATGGTATCCTAGGAATCAAAATTTTCAACTATCAGTCTATTTAGATGATGATTGGGCTAACTGCATGGATGAAAGGAAAAGCACGAGTGGAGGTGCATTCTTCTTAGGAGATTCCCTTGTATCATGGTTGAGCAAGAAGCAAGGTTCCATTTCCTTATCGACTACAAAAGCTGAGTACATTGCAACTACCACTTGATGTACCCAAGTATTATGGATGATTTAGACACTTGCAGACTTGGAGGTAAAATATACTGCACCAATCCCAGTTCATTGTGATAACACTAGTGCAATTAGTGTGTCAAAGAATCCTATATTTCACTCCAAGACCAAGCATATACCCATCAAGTATCACTTCTTGAGGAAACAGGTAACCAACACTGTTGTGTCTTTGCATTATAGTCCATCCAAAGATCACATTGATGATATATTCACTAAACCACTTGCACAAGCTTAGTTTGAGTATCTACGCCAGAAGCTGGGCATGACCCCACTTTCAACATAAGAGAGTTCATCCTGTCAGGGGGAGTATGTGTTGGTTGAATATCTGATACCTCCAAAAAATACTGCAACAGCTCAGGGGGAGCCTGTTTTCTTTGACACTAATGTCAAAGGGGGAGAAAAGGTGTGGATGCTACAGTTGGAGGTCTAAGCAGCATAATGTTGTCATTCAGGGTTGCCATCAATGCCAAAGGGGGATATTGTTGGCATGTTTACAGGTAGAGTGTGCTTTCCATTGATGGCAAGAACAACAACGATGTTGGCGAGTGTGCATGGCAAGAACAACAACGAAGACACATAAGAGAAATCTCAAGAAGCTTAAGAGGAATAATGCAGAGTTTCACACAGAGCGCAAGTGTGTGCTAGGGCCGAGGACTTTTTTTGCCAAAGCTTAGGAAAGATAGAATTCTGAGATGTGCAGACAAGATCCCATACATCAAGGCTCGTAGAAGGATCAAAGGTCGCAAAACCTTTGACACTTAGAAATTCTTCCAAGTCGGGAGGATGCGTAAGCTCAGGAGGAGGAGCGTCAGTGGTCGTTGGATCACCAATCACGAATACCCGATGGTCGTCAGATCAGAGTCCAAACAGGAGGAGCGTCCAATGGAGGAGATTAGACCTTAGCTGTCAAATCAAAGCGCGAAGGACTAGAAACCGTTGAATCTAGTATAACTACTAAGAGGATAATGGCCAAGAGCCATCCTCAAACTCACGATATGCAAAGTCACGAAATGATCTGGGTCATTGGATCTAGAGGACACGTGGCAAGACATCAACATTTCACTGACTCACGAGTTGGAGAAGTCAAAGGTGAGAGTTGTAGGAACTCACGAAATGCGAATTCGCGAAATAATTTGAACCGTTGGATCACTAAGGATCATGGACCGTTGATTTGACACGAAAAAGAACAAAGTCTGAGTTCTTGAAGAAGAGATCTAGATCGTTGAATTACGGAAGATCATGGGTTGCTGATCTGGAGCAGGTATCGGGAAATCGAGAGTCGAAGACAGGAAGTACTCTAACCTTTGAAGTCGCAAAATGCGAAATCGTGATTTGATCACATCCGTCGATCTAAGGGAGAGATATGGACTGTTGATCTGGAAAGCGTAGTTTTGGAAGTGAGGCCTGTGGTCACAACCATGGTCACATTGATGAAGGTTAAGGAAGGAGCTAGCATTTATAGGCTCCACCTCGAAGTTTTGCGAGTTGGAAAAATCGAGGTGACTGCAGTCAACATAGTGAAACGCGAAATCACGAGATGATTGTTGGCTAGGCGGATGGTCACTGATGATGGTCACGTGAAAGGAAGGGGCTTAGCAAGAAGATCTAGTGCCCACTGTGAATTTCTTCACAGAAAGGGAAAAGATGCCAAAGGGATGAATGCGCGGAGGTTCTCTGAGTAACTGCCAGAACGAAATGATTGCATCTGCTAGAGAATTCGAGGAGCAGTAGGGTGACTGCCAGAGGAGCCGAAGAGTCTCGAGGTAACTACCAGTAGAATGAAGACTCATCATAGAGACAATTGACAGATGGGAAAGCGTTGAAGTCTGTGACTGTAACAAAGAGGATAAGCTCAACTATAACAGAGAAGACGAAGGGTCGCACTGCTAGAAACAGGAAAAGAATCTCAGGAATGACCACTGATGACGAATAGTCTCAACATAACGGTCACTGAAGAAGAACAAACTCAGAATGATCGCCAAAGCCAACGAAGAGTTAGGTGTATGATCTGACAGAGGACTTGACATCATAAATATATGCAGAACAAAGAATAGAGGTGATGTTGCTGTTGAGTGTTTTTTATGTAGGTAGAAGCATGTTGTGTGCAGGAGATGAAGCGCACAGAAGAGACGTGGTGCATAGCATGGAAACAAGACACAAAGCATAAAACACAGAAGAAACAAGGAACAAAAATTCATATCTGAGAGAAGAACATAAAGCACAACAGATGTGAGGAAAGAGACACTGATGCAGGCAGAGCAGAGCAGTGTAGCCGAACAATGATGAGACTGGTAAGCCATAGATAAATGATGTATCACTGTGATAAATTCAAGAAAGCAAAGATTTATATTTCAGGGTGGTAGGGAGGTGCTAGGGAGGACTGTTGTCCTCAGAGTTTCAAGTGGGTGCTTGAACACAGTGAGTTGTAGCTTCCATCTGGTTGTAGCCAGCGAAACCAAGGTGGCAGGGTGGTGCAAGGGAGAACTATCGTTCTCTGTTATACAGGTCGGTGCCTGTGTGACTGGAATTTGGTGCTTCCATCCAGTTGATGTTGGAACACTTAGGGAGTTGGTGCTTCCTTCTAGTGGGTGCTAGAGAAACTAGGGAGTTGGTGCTTCCTTCTAGTGGGTGCTAGAGAAACCAGGGAGTTGGTGCTTCCTTTTAGTGGGTGCTAGAGAAACCAGAGAGTTGGTGCTCTCAACATGTTGTAGCTTGCAAAACAGAGGTGGTAGCCTCACAATGAGTTGGTGCTCATAAGAATGATAATGTACAAAAAATAAAAATTACTTATCATATCAAGAAGAAGAGATGTTTCCCTTTATAGGTTTCCTCGGGAAATATCTGTCTCTATATATTTCATGTGTGTGGTTGATGTTGAATATTCTATTTCCTACCTTCTTGCATTATTGTGATTGTCATTGAATGCTCTGTAAAGAATTTAAAATAAATATTATTGTTTAAGCACGGTAACCACTTATTCACAAATGCATCATAACCCTTTAAAATATAAGAGATGATATACTTTAATAATACTACTATTAAGTCAACTATTTTAATAAGTTAATAAAATTTGTATATCACAATTTATAATTTATAATCACAAGTCTTTAAGAATGTTGTAAAGGTGCATCATAAACCTTTAAAATATAAAAAACAATATACTTTAATAATATTACTATTAAATTAATTAATTTAATAAGTTGATAAAATTTATATATTCTTATTTAAATTCATTGTAATCTAGGTTTCATCAAACATAGAACATAAAGGAACATCAAATCATTTATATTTACACTCATGTATGATTTGATATTTATACCCATATTTATATGAAGTATTAATGGCTCAAAATCTCATAATGAATGTATAAATGTTTATCTTAGTCAACTATTTTAACAAATTAATAAAAATGATATATCCCAATTTATATTTATTTTAATCTAAGTTCCATCAAACATAGAATATTGAGAAACATCAAATCATATATATTTACACCCATGTTTACATGAAGTAATATTGGCTTGAAATCTCATAATGAGTGGATAAATGTTTACGTGAAGTACTAGTTGCTGAAAATCTCATAATGAGTAGCTTACTAAATAGGGGTGAATGCATTCCTTCACATATATTTATATCTAATACCTATGCATTTTGGCCAACTAAGAAAAAATTATAATTCGGTTGATTTTTTATTTTGGACAAGATAAACAAGTTTATCAAGGTTTTGCTATTCTAAACAATTTTAATTTTAAGAAGGTTTTAATTGGGATTTTTTATTTCTTATATATTAAATAAATATATAAAAAAAATTAAATTAATTATTAAAAAGTTTTAATCGGGATTTTTTATTTCTTATATATTAAATAAATATATAAAAAAATTAAATTAATTATTAAAAAAATAAGGAAGTTAAGTCAATTTTATTTTCCTCAACATTATTTATTTACCAACATTATATTATATCAAACATATATATAATTCATGATATTTTAAGTATTAATTTTTTTTATTTCAATTTAAAAAAAATATATATAAGTGAAATTAAGATATATATTCATTGATATAATTTATATTCAACTTTATTGTTTCTGGAGTATGATCTAAAACTGTTGTTTATCAAGATTTAGAACATTTTATAGAAGTGAAAGTCTATCTCATTAAGCACTACCAGCAAATTCTTCTAAGTGACATGGTTTTCCTTGAATAGCCTAACCTGCATTTGCCAATAACAACTACTCATAATTGTCCGACTATTGATTAACACATTAAGTTATAATAGATTTTTTCACTGATAAAATAAAAACTTATATTCAACTTTATTGTAAAGACTTTGAACATACCATTGTTCTTGGAATTAGAATGTAGTAGCCAACGGTCATTTATAAACTAAGAGACTCTGCATAAATCATTCTTACAAATAAAAATCAATCCAGAGGATGGGGTGGTCAACCAACTCTTCAAACAAAAATGGTAACTGAACCAAATTTCAAAAGCAAGTTTAAGCCTGGCATGGTACGTCTTATTCAGAATATGCCTGCATCTACCAGTCAGTCAGTGTATTATTTCGTTGCAGCAACGTAAAGGCGAGCACAGAAACTCCGCATAAACCATAATGCAGCTACCAGTCAGTCAGTGTATTATTTCGTCGCAGCAGCGTAAAGGCTATCAAAGCAACTCTGCATACACCATAATTTCGTACCAATAAACTCTGAATGTATGGGAAATTGTGAAGAAAAATGAATCCATCTACAAAGTGGGGATAATATTAAATGGATTTAATGCTTCATTTTCATGTGCTACAGTGGCCATGTGGTCTTGAACAGCTTTGCTCTGTAGCGAGTACTTTCGTATAATGTCAATTGCCATGTGGTCTTGAACAGCTTTGCTATGTACTTTCGTATAATGTCAATCTGAGTAAAGTTGGAAGGGGTATATTGAGGAATAATTTGTGGACTTCAAAAAAAATAAAAGTTGTTGTTTAATTGTTTTATGTTTTGTTTTTATTGGTTGAAATTTATTATATAAATTTGTAAGAAATTATTATTATTTATTGTTTAAAATCTATTTTTTTAACTTTTGAACTTTACTTGGTACTCACATATAGTTAAAGGTTAAGACTATCCATCATGCAGCAATCTAATGATTATGAGGCTGCTGTATGGTCTTTCATCTCACAGCCATCACATAGACCATGAAGCAGTCTCCTAATCATTGGGCCGCTGCATGGTGGATAGCCTTGGCCTATAATTAAATAAGCCATCATGCCAAGTTAAGTGGAGCTCATCAATGAGTCATCTACTTGCATTTACATAGTATCTAGATGGAAATGGAGTGATAGACACTTCTCATGGAGTGTAGGTGTTTAATATGGGCACTTAGTAATCTACCAACAATCTACCAGCAGGCACCCTAAATTCTAAGGATTTGAACTCGAAACGTCATCAAACATAACTCTTCATATCACGATACTTGTCAATTAAACTGCACCAAATGCTTGGAAACATGGCCTGATCATGTTAAAGGACATATGGAAGATAAGATTATGTTAAGTGCATCCCCAAAAAGTTAGATACTTTGTCATTTGATGATGGATATATTGTGTTTGAGAAATGATAGTAAACATTTCAGATTAATCATAAGAATGCATTATCAAATAAAAAACATAAGAGATGCATTATCACATAAAAAAATATAAGAGATCATGAGCATTTAAAGAAACTTGTAGAAGTTTGTTTTAATTTCTTTGTTTTTTTATGAAAAAATAAAAAATAAATATATTATAAAATTTAAGATGGAGAAGGTATAGGTAGTAATAATAAATTAAAAAATATATATATATTTTAATACGATGGTGGTTAGGATGGATAATGTTTATTGAAATTAAATTTGGTTTATTAATTTTAAAAGGAAAACTAAATCCTTTGTTTACTTTATAATTTTTACTTTTGTGTTTGAAAAACTTTAAGACATTGTTCCTAAATTATCATAGTTTGAGGATTTAAAACATTAAGAAAGTTCATATTGTAACAATATTTTGAAATTGAGATTTAATGGGGTGTAAGTGCTTTTCATCTTTAACCTTCTTACTATCAAAAAAAATGACAAATTCTTTAGATCCACAACATTTTAGGAATTATCCAAAACCCCATTTATAAAACTAGTGAAAATTTATTTTTTATTTTAACAATATAATCAATATGATTACACAAAATATTCCATGTCTGCTAATAATAATATAAGTTAAATACATTATACAAATTGAGACAGATAAAATCTTAGTAATACTAATAAACTAAAATAATAAAAAAAATGTTTTGCATTATTAGAATTTGGTTAATGTTAATAATAATATAGGTTAAATATAATGGGACATTTGAAATGAATAAAATGGGAGTAATATTAATAAATTAAAATGGAAAAAATGTTTTACATATAATATAATTAATATTATTATACAAAATTTTAATTTATTAAGGGAAAAAAAAACATATAAATGTGGGATGTGGTGCTTAAAAGATCTTATTTATGCCATTTGAAATGAATAAAATGAAAGTAATATTAATAAATTAAAATAGAAAAAAAATGTTTTACATATAATATAATTAATATTATTATACAAAATTTTAATTTATTAGGGGAAAAAACATATAAATGTGGTGTTTAATATATATATATATATATATATATATATATATATATATATATATATATAAGTTGTGTGGTGGGGTGTTGGATAATTTTCAAAAAATTGTAGAATGAAAGAATTTGTCATTTTCTTGTGACAATAAGAAGGTTAAAGATGAAAAATCTTTTTTCTTAGAGTGTCACAATATCGACCATCATAACCTTCTAAGTCATAAAAACTATGGTTAATGTTTTTAGATGATAGAAATAAAATTCTAAAAAAATCCAAAATCGATATAATTCAAATTCAGAAATTCAAATCAAGAACATGTCAAGTTAAAATCCAAAAATAAGTTATCTCAAATTCGTTTTTTTCCAATAATTGATATGAAAATGAATAGAATGGATGTTACAATTTCTTTATTACTAATGTGTAAAATACACCTTTTTTTTTTTTAATACAATTAACATAATTACATTTTTTTTTTTAATACAATTAACATAATTACATAAAATTGTTTGTTGCAAATATATAAATGTATATTTAATATAATTTTATTATTGTTATTTTATGTATGTACAAATAAAAAATTATATCTTTTTCTTTAATGTGTAAAATACACTTATTTTTTTTAATGATATTAACATAGTTACATTAGAAACAAAATTGAGGTAGAGTATGCCCAAGCCTAATTAGGAATTTGGTGGAAGACAAGGTAGGGCATCCCACCAAAGTAGGGTCTATAAGAAATGGGTAGGGATGCTCATATTGGCCCGTTGTGACAAGGCTGGAAGGGTAGACGACCCCTGGGATAGAGGTTCACAAGGTTCGGTGGATCTTCGATGGACCTCGGGACTTCTCGGCCCCTGCTAAGTCACAAATTATTGGTATATCTGACTTGCTAGCTGTTGGATATACTCTTGGGAGGTTGCTGTTCCCANTGGTCAAAAAAAAAAAATCCAATACTTTTTTTTAATAACTAGTCTTGACAATTTGTTAAATGGGTTTTTATCATTATCTAGTCCTTTGTTACAAATGTTCAACTATAAATTGAAAAACCTTCTCATTAGCATGTTTAGTCAAACACTTTCACCTAGCAATTATCAATAATTATAATAAACATAAATATGATAACACATAAAACAAGTAAAAGTTAATAATTCCGATTTCTGACATCTCATGTACGATAAATTCAAACTTCCTCATAGTCAGTTCTGTCCCACAGTTAGTGACTTCCACTCACTAAGTAGATTCTCCCATTTAGCGAATGATGACAGCATAGCCGTGAGATCAGCTGTGAGGCGGGCGGAAATGAGGGAACTATCGATATTGACAAATACTTTTAGAATCTCTGCATTTTTTGGATGACAAATGCTCGGATACAGCCACCAATATCAGAGTGGGTTTATGAAATTTGGTGGTAATCGAAATATGTTTGTTTCCAATTTGGAACCGTATGTAAAAAGTATGATTTTAGTGTGGCATTTAGTCTCGATTTGGTTGTAGCAGACCATATCTTCGACTTGAGATTATAATGTCTACAAGAGATTTTTGTATGATAATGATTTTTTTTAAATAAATAATAATATAAAAATAATAAATAATAATTAAAAAATATTATATCAATAGAAAGTATCATTATCATCAATATAATATTATTAATATTTAATATGTGACATTTTTTTATAATTATAATTAAAAATAAATATATTTATATGTCTATTGATATATAGAGGAAGTTCCTCCAAGTTAAAAGTATGTAAAGGATTTTATTTGCATTTACTTGAAGTGTCATTTATAAAAGTATGTAAAGGATTTTATTTGCATTTACTTGAGTGTTATTTATAGAATGTGGAAAAATATGAAAAAAAAATTGTGAGGATATTTTTCATGAATATATAGAGTGAATAATATTGTTGATTAATGTTATAATTATATATAATTCTATTTATTATGATTGTTATCTTGATTGAAATCAAATTTGATTTATTAATCTTTAAGAAAAATGAGAAGGAATTAATTGATTTGCTTTAATATTTTGTTTTAAATCATCATAGTTTTGATGCATTTATTTGTTAGGAGGAAAAATTATGATGAGCTAACAACACATAGTAATACGTTTTGACCCCTAGTTGCACTCTTGTTCCCTCCACTTGCTCTTTAGGCCCTTTCAACCATGGATCCAACTTTGGGAGATGAATGTCCCCCTCGCCTCCTCCCAACCTTGAAGTGGCCGCCTTTTAGGCCCTCATAGCCTCTCGGGGAAAACCTGCACCCAAATCACAACCCTCTAGATTCGTCAAGAATATGGACTTGATCCCTAACGTATATCTCCTTGTAGCTACCTCTTGGAAAAAGACCTTGGCTTTGGCTGACAAAGGCCTTATTGGATAATTCACGAGTATCTAGTCCTCCCCAAGATCAATGGATATTTTGGTGAATAAAAATTGGATATCCCTAATTAAAGGAAAGATCACCTATTACTTTTGTGGAAGGGGGTTTTATTCATTCTTATTTGAGCTCAAGGAGGATTGCAATCTCATTTCCAAAAATGGACCGTATTTTTTTTGAACAAAGAGTATGTATCTTAATTGCTGGACTTTGGATTTTGATCCTAAACTAGATGTATCTTCTGCTATTCCAGTCTAGGTTCGTCTGCCTCATCTTCTTTTACATTGTTGGAATGAAGAATGCTTAAGGGTTATTAGTAATTCATTGGGAAAATATATTGACAAATTAGAGCCAAAAGTAGGTATGTTTGCATGTGCATGGTGAATATGTGTGGAAATAGATTTAGAAAAGGGTCTTCCTAAAGCTATTCTATTGAATTTGGCAAACTATAAACTGTTTGACAACACATGTATTCCAATAGAGGATGAACACCTTCAATAACCACTCACACAACTAGATCAAAGATCAACACACTGATGTTTTTACGTGGTAAAAGCCATATGGGGAAACACCCATGGCCCCAGCCATTGCGGCCACTTGAGACAATGTTTTATGCAAAGGAAAAAATATTACAAGAGAGTTTCTCACAATCAATCATCAACAAATGACCCTTCATATTATTTAAATAGAGATCATGGACCAATCAGGTGCTAAACCACATATCAATGTAGCTGTTAAGATTGATGAGAATATGAGCCATCATATCACTCTATGTTGAGAACATATCATGACCATCGGATTACAAATGCATACTAATGCATACAAATGAAATACACTTTAACCTAATGACACATTATACCAAGTTGATCTTAACTAACTCCTAAGTGTCTAAATATCCTAACATACCCTGTTAAGAACAACTTGGGATATGATTGAAGGATTTACAAAGGAGAAACAATAGGAGAAGGAAGGAGGCATTAGAGCCTATCCCCCTTTAATGACAACTTCCTAAACTCATAACATAGATCAAAGTTTGGAAAACTTCGCTTCTGTAACAGACTTTGTGAAAATGTCTACAACTTGATCTTTTGTAGGGAAGAAGAGCACTTCAATAACTTGACCGTGAATGAGATTTATGATGAAGTGCATGTGTAGCTCGATGTGTTTGTTGCACTGATGTTGAATTGGATCTTTGGTGAGCCTAATGACACTCTAATTGTCACTCTAGAGGGTGGTCAGATGCTATTGCTGGAATCCAAACTCTGAAAGAATCTGTCAAAGCCAAAAGGCTTCTTGACTTGGATTAACTGCTACTTGGTACTCTGCTTCTTCTGAAGAAAGAGAAATATCATGTTGTTTCTTACAAGCCCAAGTGACAGGTCCAAAACCAAGGTTGAAAACATAAGTTGCGGTAGAATTTCAACCATCATCGTCATCGACCCAATTTGAATCAGTGAAACCAACCAACAAAGGAGTCCCCCCTGAACTGTAATGTATCCTGAACTAAACTTTACCCCAAACATACCGAAGTATCCTTTTAGCTTCTTTCCAATGGATTTCATGAGGTGTTTTCATATACTAGGGACCAAGACCAACAACAAAGGAAATATTAGGATGAGTATGAGTCAAATATAATAGTCTACCAACTAATTGGCAATACAAAGTGGCATCAACTTCGGGAGAAGTAAAAGTGGCAACAAGTTTAACTCAAGACTGGAAGGGAGAAGGGGCTAGTTTAGAAACATTTATGTGAAAGTGACAAAGAAGGCCACACACATACTTAGACTATGAAAGAAAGATTCCTTCCTTGGTTTGCTATACTTGGAGGCCAAGGAAATAATACAAATAGCCTAAGTTTGTCATTTCAAATTTATTTTTAAGGTTGGATTTCACATGGGTTAAATGTTTAGGGTCACTACCAGCAAGGATAAGCTCATCAACATAAAGAAAAAGGACTATGAGATGACTTCCTACTTTCTTGGTATAGAAATTAGGGTCACAATGACATCTAGAAAAATTGGTGTTAAGAAGAAAGCTATCCAATTTGGCATACCAAGATTGAGGAGCTTACTTAAGACCATACATGGATTTCAAGGTGATAAACAAGGTTGGAGTCATTCTGGACATAGCTAGGAGGTTGTTCCATGTAGATTTTTTCATGCAAATCCCCATGGAAGAAGACATATTTAATATCCATTTGATGGACCACCCATTTGTGTGAGGCAGTGATCTATAAAATGTCGTGGATATTCCACTTGAACAATTCGTCACAATATATTTGATAAATGAAACTGAAATCTACACTATGAAGGTTAAATTCCTTTATATCCTAGAATATTTAGTTACTGATTTTCTGCTAACACATGAAATAGATAAAATGAGGAAAATAGATAACATTAAAATACAATCACACACCATCCACAAAATAACAAAAATATTTGGTCTAGGAAACCCTTACGGGATAGAACCCAACTAGAAGGTGAGGCTACTTTGCTCTCTTTTCTCTAGTATGGAAATGATGCAAGTACAAAGGATAAGGCACTCTCTATGGAGTTACCTGAGACCTGTGGCATGTCAAGCTGCTACAAAACATTAAACCCCTCTTTTATGCTCTCTAATTTCCCACTCCTAGTTGTTCTACTATGCTATGGAACATAGTATAATAACATAGAGTGGAACCCCTTCTCCTCCCGGTGGCTCGATATTTAACATAACCCGCTATCTAGGGGTAGGTTTTGACTTCCTCAATACTCAATTTTAATAAGGTTTTGGACCTTATAGAATTGTCTTAGAAAATTCATTACGTGGCAAGCCCCACATGTCTAAGTAATGGAGGCTGACGTGGCATCCACTCGCACTATGGTGATCAATACGATAGGTAAACTTGTGGGAGACATAAATTTCGAATACAAACTTCGATTGAGGTGATTCCTGCACCATTGGAAATGTATCGATGTGTAGAATATAGAATATTCCTCCATATTAAGGTTTGGACAAAAAAGTGTCATTTGATGCCTCAAAATGACTCCAAAATATTTTAGATGATTTTTTGGACTAACCGGTGAAATGTCCCTGCAAGCCAATTCCTTTAATTTTTACACCTGGAAAGTATTGAGATAAATGAAAAATAATACAATGATCTAGTATGGATCATACCTCCCCATTTACGAAGAATTTTGGTCCCTAAAATCTTTACTAAATGAGGTGAGGAAATTTTTTGTTTACCTTCTCCCTGGAGTACCACTTTGCTTTACCTAGAAGTTGTCCTTTCAACCCAATTTTCCAAAGGTCATGTTGCCCCTGTCTTGTAGTTCTAGACCTCTTCTACAAAACTGTGTCATCTGTAAAATCTACCTAAGGATTTGGTGCTAATTCCTCTATGGAAGGTAGGACCTACTCCTCTTCCCGATCCAACATGGAAGGATCATAGAGTTTGATATTATCCACATTCACTACTAAGAAAATGCACATGTATGGGGTAGAATGAGTTTGTAGGCATTATATCCAACCTTTTCCACTAACTCAAAAGGACCATACCGCAGAGCCTTAATATTCTTACCAGAACTATGTAGTCTTTCCTTATTCAGTTGTAACTATACTCTATCTCCCACTCTGAATGTTCTCTCTGTTTTGTGCTGGTCATGTTAAGCCTTGTACTTTTCTCGTGACTTCTTCAACGTTTCTTGTACTTGCAAATGGATTTGCCCGATCTTATCAACATTTTTTTCTACTTTTAATGGATCTCCCATGAGGCCCTCCCTCACTCCTCCTTGTTGTCCATATACAACATCCAAGGGTGAAGGTAGAAAGTATCCAAAACAAGTTTCAAAAGGTGACTTACTAGTAGATGTTTGGACTGCTCTATTATAAGAGTACTGTATGTAGATAAAATTTTCATCCTAGGTCTTTGGATGCTTCTAATTGTAACCTCTCAGAATATGTACCAAATTGCTATTGAATACTTCCATATTCCCATCTATCTATAGATGGAATGTTGTAGACCTCTTGAGCTTAGTGTCCATATTCTCCCACAATGTAGTCCAAAAGGCACTGAGAAATCTAGTCTCCCTATCTAAGATGATGCTCCTTGGTATTCCAAATTGCACCTAGACATGTTCAAAGAAAATGTTTGATGTTTCCTGTCCCTTTATGGTCTTTTTACAAGGTATGAGAATGCATATTTTGCTGAACCTGTCAACTACCAAAAATAAATAGTTATGTCCCTTTTGCGTGGTTGGTAAACCTCCCACACAATCCATGAAAATGATTTCCCAAGGTCGAGTGGGTACATGTAAGGGATGGTATAGACCTTGCTTCCTGTCACTGGGCTTGATGGTAAGAAAAAGTATACATCCTTTAATATATTGTGCTACATCTTCTTGCATTCTGGGCTAGTACTCATGCCTCTGTAAATTGGAAACTGTCTTCCCAACACCAAAATGTCCTGCAACCTTGGAGGTGTGAGCCTCTCTGATAAGTTGCAATTGTTTTTATAGCCTTAATTTTCACCCTATAGGCCAAAAGGGAGTTCACAAGAAGATAAAAGCAAAAATACATGTTTTGCTTCATATCCGGGCCCTTTTTGGAGGTCATTGTAGGTCTCATAGGGGACAACATGCAATGATAATCACACATAAGATATACTACAGCAAGCGATGATCCATGAAACCTTCTAGATTCATGGAGTTATGAAGAGATAGGTGAGGGATGCATTTTATTTTTGTGGCATGAGCCTAGGAAATCAAAAAATTCAAGTATCTAGTGATCTATAATCTCTCCCAAGCCTCCTCCAAGGATCTATATAACAAAGGCAAGTCTTGACAAAAGGAGGAAGAATCAAGAGTAGTGTTATGTTGTCCATTTACATAGGAGATTTTCCATTCACAACAACTAGAAATAAGAGTTCCTAGCCTGATCAAGAAGTTGAGGAGAAACAAGGAGCAAGGAGTCAAAAGATAAATTGAATCCACATCCAAAGGTATGATCTTGATGTAATTTCTTGATTTTAATCTATAGATCAATGGTTTTCACCTAAATGATTTGTATTTAATTATGCAAATACTTGGATCTAATCTTATGATTGGTAGATCATATTAGCTCTAGATAGAATTAGTGATTTCTAACGCAAGGAGAAGAAGGAGATTAGTGTTGTTTGTTTCTTGTGTGCATGAAGCAGGTTGCAGGAGCTGGAGCTATATTTTAGGAGTTGCAACAACCGGGATACACAATAACAACCTTCAAAGACAAGGTATGCTAATTTATCCTTTCTTGGTGTAAAGGAGATTGCTTGTATTAGATCTAGGAAACCATAGAAATATAAACTTATTTATTTATAGGATCAATAGAAAGATCCTAGGGAGATCTTGCTGTTTACTCAGTGAGATCCTTGTGATATTTTGTCCCATAACAAAACGGGTGACCATACTAAGGACGAATATTCTCTAGTTTGGATCTCTTTGCCAATCCATCCTCTGATTTTTTGTGATTTTCTTTGATTTCCTTCCTTATAATCCTCTAGAGTTTATATCTATAAGATATGATAGATCTGACACAGATATGATAGGTTTGGAACAAATCCATCCTTTTCTAAAAAAAAAAAAAAATCTGCATCATCGCAGGTTGAAGTATACTGGTCACATGATGATCATCACCCGTTGACTATCCTGCATCCTGCAACGATCTATGTAAACTTTAGAATTGTAGAGATACCTAGGATCTTCAGATTAGAATGATTCCCATGATCCTTGAAGTCTTTGAGTGGTTTGTTCTGATAGTGATCTTACCTCTGTTTGAGTTATTTTGTCACATGATTTTATTTCAAGTTGTGTTTGGAGTGTATTGGTGTGGCTTATTTTCATTTCTTGGATAGGCTCATTTTATATTTGAGAGATCCAGTGAAGTTGGGAAGTGAACCCAACATCTATGAGACATATCTGATTGGATGTGGGACATATATGATTGGATATGAGACAGATCTTTTTTTTTTTTCAAAAATTTTGCAGTCGTCGCTTGTTGCAGGTCATCTGACCCGCGACGAGACAAAATTGCATAAGTCATAATAGTGATCATAATGGGTTACAACAGGGAAAACATGTGATCATAGTCTCATTTCTAGTGAAGGGTGACCCACAACTACCCTTCTAGGGTCCACAAAAAAGGCCTCTAGGGTGCAAAAAAAATCTGTTTTTCATGAATTTGTTTTGGGTTTTTTCCTATGAAGCCTAAGGTCCATATTCTTGGGAAAGAGAAACTTTAGAAGTTAGTTTTGGAAGGGATTTTTCATTATTCTTTGCATGGCATAAAAAAGAAAATGAAAAATTTATTTTTGTGATCATCCCTTTCGGAGCATTTTAAGACCTCTTTCTAGAATTACACTTGTGAACTTTGGGGTTTGAAATTGTATTTTGGGGTGATTGATAGTCACATCTGGTTGAGTTTCCTTTTGAGATTGTGTTTTACATTGTTAAGATCCATTATTTGTGATTTTTGGGTTGAGATCCCGTGTAGACTTTAGAGTGTGCCATGGGGCATTACTATCGATATCACTCTACCCTTTGCTTGTTGATTTGTTGTTTTTTCCATCTACATGTTGTGGTCTTACATAGATCAGGAATAATTTTGTATTACATTTGGAAAAGTTAAAAAAACAACAAAACATTTTCTTTCTTGTGAGATTTTGAAGCATTAGAACAAGAGTGCATTACTAAATTGTTTGTCTTGAATTCATGTCAAAATTTTGGATCTGAGCTATTTTTTGGCTACTTGGTGTGTGCGAAGTTTCATTTTCAAGAGTACAAAGATTTTTTTTATCTTTTCCCTCCCATAGCTAGATTTCATTGAATCAGAAGAATTGTGTTGGCATCTTTGCATTTGCTTGGTTGGGTCAAGAGTCACAATATCACCAAAATTTTCACCCATCTCCCTTTGACTTACAAAAAAACCATTAAAAAGAATCGTGTAATCTAAAATTTATTAGATAGTTCTATTTCATAGTGAACCAACAATATATATGCTTAGGGCCTTGGAAAAGAATTGGAGAGTAAACTCTCCAAGGCCACAAAAATGAAACTTAGGAGTCACTAAAGAGTGATAAATCCATTCTTGCAACCAGTGTGTCAGGAGCCTCCTCTAACACAGAAGTTAAGCATGAGCTCGCATAAGGGAAATTACATAGACTACCCCTCTCTACTTGTTTTGGTGTTTTCGGTAATTCTTTGATTGCTATGTATACAAAGGTTTCGTTGGTGCCACACCTTCAAAGCTTTGGGATTAGTTACCTTGCCCTTACGTGCGGTCGGACCTACAACTGTTCACCTGGTCATTGCTTGTAAGGTGGTAGCCTTAATGACCATTCCTAGGTAGACACAGAGGTGATTGCAGGTGAGACATGCTTGTAGTACATGGGGCAAACGTTCGTTTGTAGTCTCGGTTCCCCCGGAGGGTTCCCACCTTAATAAAGGGTACATGCACTGGTCATGGTTGTTTCATGTAGAACATCGTAACTGTTTCTCATACCTTCGATATCCAACCTTGTGGGGACTTCATATCCCCCATAGGGTTAGTTTTCGGAAGGCCCTTGAGCCAATTGGTTTGATTTTTGTTGTCCCAGATTGATTAGGGGTTTTCTCTTTGATTCTGAGTCTAGTTCGGCCTCAGGTTGAATTGTGTTTGGATTTGTACATATTACATTCACTATGGCTGAATCACCGCACTGGTTCTGTCAACTATGAGGACTTGGGCCAATCACAGAGGTGTAACCACCTCTAAAGTGACATGAGACAAGTGACAAATAATTCGAAGGGCCTCAACTTTTGTTTGAAGAGACTGGTTTCATTGAAGTGGAAGTGGTGGACGAATATCCTCCACCAAATTTTAATCCTCCTTTGACTGAGCTAGACACACCTCTACTTGTCCAGGTAATGGAAATTTTTAGTGAGCCTTTTTCTTTATTTAGTCATCCTTCCACCATGTTAGGACCATGTTTTTCATCCAGTGTTGCTGAGACATCAAGACCATCATCAAGATGGACTGGGGGAAATCCCTCGAGGGCATCCCTGTGATGTCCACGTTACCACCCCTTAGCACCATTGGACCTACACCGTACATGCATTTTTCTACCAGTCCCTTGATCTGGGGGATGCTGACTGTGTCATCCTTTCCATCGGTTAGTATAACTAGCATCCCTACTCCCATCCCATCCATTTCGATGCCCACTTTTCAATCCTTTTCCAGTGGGGGGACAAGCCTTGGTTTCAGCATGGGAGGTGGAAATCCTTCCACCTCCGCCAATCCTATGAGAAACCCGACATCATCAGGTGTGGGTGTACCTTTTGGGTGGAATATTTGTAGTGGTTTTGGGGCTATCCCTAGTCAGGCTAGGGGAAATAGTACATCATGAGGTTTCAAATTTCCTTGGGTTAGCACACCCTTCCCTGGGGGCAATGTTTTATAATGGGGATGATTTTCCTTTGTTAACACATCTGGTCCTGGGGGTTTCTTCCATGGGACTAATTTTGGGAATGTTTTTCTTGTAGGGTCCACATTTACCCTTGGGGGCATGTTTTGTTCTGGGAGCAGTCATGCTCCTGAAAGTTCCACCATTCCTTGGAGCACTCACTCTTCGAGAGCTCCTCTACCCTCCAATAGTACAAACATACAGGGACCACAAGGTCCATCTGGGAAAATAGAGACTTCACCTCCCTCTCAATATTCATTTTCTCATACGCCGTTTCCTTTCCTCACAACATTAGACTTGCTCGATTTGTCATGATATAAAAATGACCCTATATCCCATAACACTCCATGGTCGACAATGCCTTCCAAGCAGCCATACGATATCCCAAAATTCAACGAAAAGCCGTGAGAGGACCCCTCCACACACATCATGACATACCAATTATGGTGCTCATTCAAATCAATGATGGATGACAGTGTGAGGCTGTGTAGTTTTCAGTGATCCCTGACCAAAGCTGCCGCAAAATGGTACTTTGAATTAAAAGGTAGTTCCTTCAAAATATTCAATGACCTTGCAATGGAATTTTTAACACATTACTAAATGCCCATACAATATGATATAGGGACAAGGCTCTTGACTTCACCGTGTCAAGATAATTCCACTCACATTTCCGATCATATAGATGAGTGGAGATGAAGACATAGGATGATTAAGACCCAAATTTGGGACAAACTCCTAATGGAGTGGTTCACAAAGTCCCCCCTACCACTCATTTCCTGAGACATAGCTATGGCCGAGGTGACCACCGAGGAGCAAGCCATTCTGCGTGCCCAACAATTAGATTTGATTTATTTGTAGTCAGGTACACTTTATGACATCATCCCTGTTAGTAGTAGAAGTCTCACCTAGACTGTTGTAGGTGTGACCTAATACCCGTCAGAAACTTGTAGGTTTGTTAAATATAATAATGTATTTCAATGTGTAGCGAATGGGTGAGAAACTCAACTTAAAATATCAACACCAAATCTCCATAAAATATACAACAACAAGCAAGGCTTGAATAGTCTCAGACCAACATTTAGAATATCAAATGGAAAGATGGGAGACTTAGAAAAAAATGTGAAATACATGCATTAGGTTACATCAGGAAATTCCGAAACACATATAGAAAAAACCTCATCAAATAGGAATCTCTTAATCAACAAGAGAGCACTTTGATAACACTTGCACCGATAACAAATAGTAAATCATTCACTGCATTGAGGAGCAAGCACTAGGATGAACCCTTCATCAATAGATAACATCAAAGTGAGATTGAAACACATATGTGACAGTAGAAGAAGAAATTGATCATTAACTATTCAAGATTCTTAATTCTGATACATACAGTACGGAAACTCAGTTACACTTGAAAATATAGATATGAGTCCCAATCTACAACCATTCAAACCCTCTAATGGAGTTACATTACACTTTTAATAGAAAAATACATTCAAAAATCTTCTTAGAACTTGCCACCTAGCTCCTACATAGGATCCTATGCCTTAGAGAGGCATGACAATGAGTAATCAACAAAAATATAACAAGATGCTATATTCCAGGATGTTATTGACAACATTGAATGCAACTGCAACCAACTTGTTGCATGTAGATTAACTGAAACTAGATCCTTGGGGCATGTGTCCTTTGATGTCCAACTGATTCTTGAGGAGCTATCCGAACCTTATCTGACAACTGGAAGCCTTCAACAACTCAAAATCCACGTAACTGTTAGGTTTGCAACGCATGCGTTGCAAACTATTCCAAAATAAACAGTTCACAACGCCTTCAACAACACATGCTACAAACTTCTTGTAGGTGTTCCTTTTCCCTCAAAACTTGTCATTTGATATCAAAACTATGAAAAAAACCTTCAAATCATTTTTTAGAACCTACTACAACCTTCTAAATCATAAAGTAACTTGTAAAAAGACATATGAATATGATGATAACAACCTAAGACGAAATCATTCTTGAGGGTTATAATCCTGTCAAATAAAATTCATCATGGAAAAATGTTTATGTTGATGCATAAATGATGCCTCATCTCCTTCTCCTAGTGGCCACTCATGCCAACATGTCCAGGTTCTGTTTTTCATTTTGTTCACTCAACTGCTGCACTTCCTCTTTTAACTTCATGTTTTTGTCTTGATGGGGTCTATTCAGCCTGTACATGTTCTTCATCTGCCTACGTAGAGATATGGATCTCTTAACCCATTGTTTTTCCTTTTTAATAGTTTCTTCACCCATATCTATAACTCTCTTAAGTTGAAACTTGGCATGCAGATTCTCTTTCTTCAATTGTTCATTTTCATCCCTTGCCTCTTTCGGCTGCTTCCTAAGCCTTTTAAAAGTGGGATCCCTCTCATCAGAAGGTGACTTGATCTCAATGATTTCCATTTTCTTTTTTAGAGTCTTAGTTTTGTATGTTAGCTGAGTTGATGCTCTAGATGTACCTTCTTCTACATAGGCATGCTGCTTTGCTGCTGATCTAGTGAAAGGTATTCTAGGCTTGAAAAATTCTATAGCAACAGGTGAATAAAATACAAGCTTCTTTCCCTCCAGACTCTTTTATTTACTAGAGGATGTCCCCATACGTGTAGGCTCCGCCACGGGACAAGTGTCTTCATCCCTTCAACTATCTTATCAGTAGACTAAATGGACTTATCCCTTTTGGTCATCTTCCTCTTTTTACTTGACTCTGAGTGCATAGTCTTCTCAACATGAGTAGGTGTTTGTCTCTTTGACTGTGGTGTATGTGGAACATCTGGTTGAAATCCTGTTGCAACTAGGAAAGCATTCCAATCATTGATGATTTTCTTCAACTCTTCCAATACTAGCATTTTGATCAGACCAAAATGAAAAACACTGGTATCAACCTGCTTAGATTTATCATGGACTCTATGTGACATCTTCCCAATGCTTCTGAAAAGATAAAAGGGTAGGTTCATGGACTCTTTCCCAATAAAGTGCAGTAACAATCTAATATGGTATTTATAGACCATACTGATCCTTCCTTCACAAGTGAAATACCTTTGAATAACTTTGAGCATTTTGTCAAAATACTCCAGCATATGATTTCTTGGCACTTCCTTGGAGAGGTTATCTCCTTAATATTCAATTTTTAAGAACTTTTTAGAAAATGTAGAATTCAAGGACATGGACTTAAACCATTTTTCTCCATGTACAAGTATCTCTATGGCTATGGAAAGAGACTACTCTGAAACCTCAAATTCCAATGCACCCACTTTAGTCTTTTTCGCACTGAAATTCAGTGCACGCTGCTTGGAAACCTCGGGATGTCCTCTTTGCATTTTATCAAAAAAAACGAGGCAACCCACTCTTTGAAATGCCTCTCTGAAAAATGGTTATAAGTTTATAAGCTACAGGTCATGGGGCTCATCCCTGACAATTTCTCCTCCTTTATGAACCTTCTTACCTTGTTGTTTGTCCATGATAGCTGATTTAAAACGTTTCTCCTTTTGATAACAGTTGCTACCAGCTAATGATGAAAACTAATAAATTAGGTTTTGACTGTTTGATATTTTCAAAAATAGGGTTTTCTATATAAAATAAGAGATGGGAAAAAAGGATGAAAACTCCTGAACTAAGTAAAACTCCAACACTGGACAAATCATGAAACTATTTAAAACAAAGCATTAATAGCGCAATTTCTCAGTTTGCAGCGTGCATATGAAGTTTCCAAAGAATGGCCTTTAGACTAGGGTTTAGTCAAAGATGTTTGCAAAAATATAGGTCTGAAAGAAAAAATATTTTGAAAGAGACGATAATTTCAAACCTGAGAGAAAATACAGTCAACAAGGGTTTTAAGAAATGGGAAAACAGAGGGTTTGTAGCGCATTCAATTTGCAACACATACAATGAAAACAGTCCACAACACTAACAAGAGTTTGCATCAGATAGGGTTATGGCTATCAAAAACGACCGCAACTGATCTTTTTGGTATAAAAATGAGAAACTTGGGTCTGCAAATGCTTAAGATACAAGGACTGTAGAAACTCACCAAGTGAAAGAAGTTTGTAGCGCAAATTCTATAGAAATGTTTCTAGTTGTTACACATTATTTTGGTCACCCGAGTGATCCTTTCATGGCATGTGTTCATGTTCCCAAACGAGCCTTCCTTCATGAGAAAAGTGACTATCTTTCTCTTCTAAACTACCCTATTAAGAATATCTCCAAAGGCTACACTATACAAAGGGTGCGACAATGCCTGATCACTGCCCTCTGCCCTGAAACTGGTTTGTGACATTGCTGTAGGCTATCCTATAGCTAGGGTGTGACAATGCTAAAAGACTAAGAAAAGGTTGAGCTTCACGAATGTTATAGAAGAGGATCTTCTAGAATATGAGGTGGCTTCCGAATAGATGGGACATTACTCGCTTCTTTGATTTGGTGGGATCATCCTAATCTCTTTAACTATCTCTCGTTCCCCTATATAAAGAGGGATTTCTCATGGAAAAGACGAAGGTTAATGAAGGTTGAATAGGCTAAGAATTGTATGAGGAATTATACTTTAGTTCATGCTTGAGGGCTTCATTTCGGTTCTTCAAGTCATTGTGGATCTTCTTCATGCAAGTTTGGAGAAAGTGTGTGTGTTGGAGCAAAGGGCCACTAAAAGGGGACCTTGCAACATCAATGCTTTTGGTTGTATCTTCCACTTTTACTTAATATAATGCAGTGGCATGTTTGTTTCCCATAAAACCATTCTCATTTTATTGTATGATTCCTTGATCACATGCATAAGTTTTCATTGAGTATACTATTGTTTCTTTCACTTTGGTTGGTTTGTGTTCCCTTGCAGATCCAATATCACAAGAGCACCGGAGTAGAGCGAGGACAACAAAGATACAAGGAAGTGATATTTAAATGGTATGTCGCTCAACTCTTGTTTGATAGTAAATTCAATGATTAGAGCTTAGGGAAAGTGTCATGTCCTATCTTGTTTTGTTATATATCTAGGTGGATCTAGTGAGATCAGTTTATGTCTGCATTTTCTAATTAATCCAATAACAACAGTGCACAAAAAAATTGAAGCAATTAGGGTCCGATTATAGTCAACCTTCAGGCAGTGAAATTGAACATTATAGAAGGGTATCAAGTATATATGAAGCTCAGTTGTTGTCACTTGAACTAAACTGACAGTTCCTGGAAGCCTTTAATAGGCCTTCGACTACTACATGAAATTCGTAGCGCCATAATTCCATTTTGAAGTGTGCTTTGTTCAAAATGATAAACCTGCTTCTAAAACCCAATTGAATAAAATTGATGGATAGATGGCACTGAAAAAAATAAAATACCAATTTCCATGTTTCCAAAACATGATGGTATGTGATTAGTGCATGCTTTACTTTTCTTGATTCATTGCAAATTTTCAGGAGAGTTTGTAGCAGGTTGACTTGACATATGACTTGACCTCCAAACGGTTAGATACAACATTAAAACCCTTTGTACACCTTTTTGAGACACAAAACTTGATAATGATGACCTTTAAACCAAAATGTGTGACCAACACTTTCCCCTTTTTCTAATGATGATAACCACTATCATGACACCAAGACTCTCACATGGAATATGATCAATTTTATTGACTCATGAAACAATCAAAACATAATTTATTGACATAAGACATGAATAAAAAACCTAACATAAATCGACCCTATGACTCAAACCTAGAAGATTAAAAAATTTGACCCCTATACATCCTATGTTCTAATAATCCCAAGTGCTCCTAGGCCATCAATAGATCCAAGGAAGCCAAACCTAGGACCCCCTGTTGATGGCGTGGTTGGTTTTGTATCCCATGCCTATGCAAACTAGTTAGCTGATCAGATGGGTTAGATGTCTCTTAAGTAGGCTTCTGGTACTAGTGCTAAAACTTCTGTAGTACCTACTCATACCTCCGAGGTGAATTAAGTGCAGTCCACTCAACCAAACAATCCTCAACAACTTGGAGGAAAGAAGAAAAAGAACAAGAAAAAAATTTCCAACATTGAGAAAGGGACTGCTCCCACCCAGAACACCTAGGAGGGGGGCACTAAAGAAAAGAAGAAGAGTCATTTTTCCTGCATGATTTGTGGGGAGAACCACCCTACTCATCAGTGTCCTCAGAATAATGGGATTCATCACTATTTAGAATAGAAAAATCCCCCCCAATAACATGCTATCTTAACTCATCCTTTCCCTCCTCAACCTCAACATATGGTTGCAAAAAATACTGCCCCTTTGCAAGGGGGCATGACAGGTACCCCTCATCATGAGGGGTCTTCCTTGAATGCTGCCATTTTTATGTGTGACCAAATGGTTAATTTTTAGAATCAGGCCAAATACTATGACATTTCCGAGCCTTCCCATGCTGTGCCAGAAGCAATATCTTCTTCCCATCCTGGTGTCCCTCTTCGTATTGAGAAGCCACCTTTTAATGCACCGCTTCACCCCCTCAATGGTTTTCTTCGATGCTTGATGCATAATCCCAACACATGGGCCATCCACAACTATATATTGTGGAAGACTTGGCCCAGGCACCATGTGCCATGTTTGTGCTTGAAGTCCTCCAAAGCTTCTAAGCGCAACACAAATCCTTGTTGTCTACCATAGGTGGGGTTGATCCCTTAGATTCAAGTTTGATGACCTTCGATTATTCTCAGGTTACTCATAGGCTCTCACATCAGGTCACCTTCCATATCATCATGCGATTGATGGGGAAAAACATCTACCAAACGATGGTGGATGAAGGATCCTCGACTTGCATAATGTCTATTTCTTGTTGGAAGTCCCTCGATTCTCCTAAGCTTGACACATATGCAAAACTATTGAAAGCATTCGATGGAAACATGTTCCAACCTCATTGATCCAGGTGGATATCAGTGTCCACCCACCTTTTCCAACCGGCTCAAAACATTTTTTTGGCAATTTTGGTAATTTACTATTTTTAGCAGTTTTTCGAGTCCTGAACTTTCGGAGCCGTTTTGAGGCCCTAAACGACGTTTCTTTGGCATCTACTGATCAAAAAATGTCATCATGATATTTTTGTTAACAATTGTATTCCTTGGATAGATCTTTCCAATGAGCTATCGTGCGCCCCAAACAAGGATCAGATGCCAAAGTTACGCCCCTAGGAAGTTGATACACCAAACTACCCAAAACGAGGTCCACAAAACTATTGGCTTTTCATCTTCCGGGGTTAGGGTTTTGGATTTTGTGTATTGTCAAAAGTCCTTCATAGCCTCATTGTAACCATCTTCTTGCAAATGTGAGTAGTGGACACATCGCTTCTCAGAGATAAGCCACCACCATTCTAGCGAGTCTTTCACTTTGTATTTTTATAGTTTCTGTACATTTCTTTCATTGATAGAAATCATGTATTACTAAATCTCTGTGTTTATGGTTGCATCTCTGATACATTTATGTTATATTATTGGATATCCGTGATATCTCTATGCATTTCTTTATTATATCTCCGCTCTCATTTCGTGACAAAAATAATCCGGATCAGTGGTATCAGAGCAGGCTTCTCTTGATCATTTTTCAGTGCATGTCCCCGACGAGGTCCGAGTATAGAAAGTTAGGTCTCTAGCTTGTCTCTCTTGAAGACAATCGCTCTCGCACACCCAAGAAACCCTCCATGGTGGAAGAAAAAAAAATGACAGAGTAGACGATCCTATCAATCTGTTGCTTGAGCAAGCTCTCACGCGACAGAGGGACGTAATGATGGATAATGTTTTTGACATCCTTCAACGCCTATCGATAGCAACAGACACATCTTCATCAAAAAACCACTTTGGAAGCACCTCTCCTTTCAAGGTACATGTTAATTTTGATATTCCCATATTTGAAGGTCATATAGATGCGGATGCTCTAGACAAATGGTTAAATCGGTTAGAAGGTTATTTCTCTGTTCATAATTTTTTCGAGAGGGAAAATATCACCTTTGCACTCCTTAAAGATCTCCCCCATGTTAAACATTGGTGGGAAACTTACTAGGAGAAAAGTTCCACAGAGGAGTTTGGAATATATGGGGCCGAGCCCACTTGGGAGTTTTTTGTGGATGCAGTAAAGGAAAAATATTATCGTGTTGGAAACTATGAGGACCAGTACATGAGATGGACCACACTATGGCAAGAGAATTGCCAAGAAGTTCTAGAGTTCACCAATACCTTCCATACCTTGCGCACCAAGATGGGTATCAAAGACTCCGAATGACATTTGGTTCTGAAATACCATGGGGCTCTACACAGATACATCCAAACTGAAATGGATTTTATGTACATCTCATCACTCGGTGCTTCTTATCGATATGCTGTTAAAATCGAGCAGAAATTTAAGCACCAGAACAAACGAGAGTTCGAGAGTTCGGGTCTAAAAATCCGCAACAACCAAAGTATGACAAAGACGACCCTAACAAATAGTCTCCCGAAGACCAGTCCAAGACACAGGAAAATAAGGGTCACTGAAAGACAAAGAAGGACACTGAAAAATGGTGCAAGTTCTAAAAAATCCCCTAGCACAACATTGAGGAATGTCGCTCAAAACAATCATTAGTGGCCGAGATCAAAGACAAGGAGCTGAAACTTGACTCAGAATTTGATTATGAAAATATGGGTAAAAGACAAATCATTGATGCAGACTCCACTACTATTTTCGTGACCGCAAAAATTCAATCAGAAGGACCAACAGATCTTGAAGAGGGGGAGCACCTTTTTCATTCACAGATGTGGGTGAAGGGGAGCCTGCTGCATTTTATTATTGATAGCGAAATCTAGAAGAACCTCATCTCAGCAGAGGTCGTCAAACAGTTAGGATTGTCAACAACACCACACCCGTAGCCATACAACATCGGGTGGCTTTGCCAAGGACAAGATCTTCATGTCAGCCAGTAGTCCCAATTGTCATACGACATCTAATTCTTCAAGGATGAGGTATTATGTGATGTTTCCCCACTGGATGTTTCTGATGTTCTCTTCGGCCAACCATACATGTGGAGATGCCATTTTGTTTATGAGTCTCAACCTCGCAGTGTCATTGTTTCTTTGGGGGGTCATCTCTAAAAAATACCAGAGGTAGTTCTGACTATTGTTCCACCTAAACAGTGCCACAAGGTAGTATCTCATACTGCAAAATTCATCTTCTTCACAATCTGTTCAAAAGGGAAACAAAAGGACACTGCAACCACTACAACCTCGCCCCAAGCACCTTCTATCCAATAGAAGCAGGTCGACAAGGTTGCATCAAAGCACAAAGATTCCTTCTACACATATTCCTCTCATGTATCTCTACTTGTTGAATAGACTCAACCTCAACAAGTTCGTGACAATTGTCAACAAGCTAAGAAACACAACTTCTCCAACAAGGCAAGCTGCTCATCAAGATGCAGATTCAACAAATGCTTTTCCCTCTCCCCTGAGCACTCAATGAAATGGAGACCATTGATTCCTAAGGAGGGAGGATTGATCCAGGTGGATATTGGTGGCCACCCACCTTTTCCAACTGGATCAAAACAATTTTATGGAAATTTTGGTAATTTACTATTTTTAGCAGTTTTTCGGGTCCTAAACTTCCGGAGCCGTTTTGAGGCAATAAACGCCATTTTTTGGGCATCTACCGATCATAAAATATGATCGCGATATTTTCATCAATAGTTGTAATCCTCGGATAGATATTTCCAACGAGATATCATGTGCCCTAAATGGATATCGTATGCCAAAGTTACGCCCCCGGGAAGTTGATACACCAAACTACCCAAAACGGGGTTCACAAAACTATTGGCTTTTCATATTCCGGGGTTAGGGTTTTAGATTTTGTGTATTGTAAAAAGGCCTTCAGAGCCTCACTGTAATCATCTTCTTTCAAATGCAAGTAGCGGGCGCATATCTTCTCAGAGATAAGCTGCCACCATTCTAGCGATTCTTTCACTCTGTATTTTTGCAGTTTCTGTACATTTCTTTCATTAATAGAAATCGTGTATTACTGTATCTTTGTGTTTATGGTTGCATCTATGATACATTTCTGTTATATTATTGGATATCCACGATATCTCTGTGCATTTATTTATTATATCTCCGCTCTCATTTCGTGCTGAAAATAATCCGGATCACTCATGGAATAATCACCACCTTATCCATCGAGTTAAGTGGATAGAATGTCTCTGTTTTTGTGGAGGTTGTATATGCACTCTTGAGTATAATTTGTTACTCGGGAATATTTGGTTCTACAATATGATTGCAGTTGTCTTATCTATCTTTAGGGTCCCATGCTTCCCTCACTAATGGAAATTATGATGATAAATCAACTTGTGTTTTTCACCCCATACCTTGGATCCAATGCAGGGTCAAATGTACCCTTTGTCGATGATACTTAGTAGTATTATATGCACGTTGGTGCAGGGATGTTCAAAGATCCTTCATTGATGGGAAATTTTCCCCTTCCCCCACCATCTCCTAGTACTGCACATATTGCTTCGATCAACATGATTTCATCATTTACCAGTGTATCACTTGAGTCTGTTAATCCTTGGGTGGTACCTCACACCGAGGATGTTTATTCTTATGGAGCATCCATGCTATTCATGGTGGTTGAGGTTGTTTACCTGAAAATCCCATCAACATCAATTGATACTGGTCAACAGATCCATTCTCATATGGAGTGTGATCAACCTACTCCACCCAAACGAGTTGTTGACTGATATCCAAGTTCACATGGCCTAATAGAATTTGAGTTTCCTTCAGATGAGGCCATCCTAGAAGTTATGGCTTCTGTTGATAATCCCAGGGTCGATGAGAACTATCGAGCATCCATCCTCCATAATTTGGAACTTATGAGATTTGACATGATGAGTCTAGATCCGAGACGAGTTATTCACTAGGGAATCCAATGGAGATCCTAGTATTCACCCCTTTCATCCTCAGATTTCTTTTTCAGAACTTGCCACTGAATTATCTACTTCCCATTCCATTGAAGATTCAAATTTCGTACTTCATTCATGTCTTGATGGATCCCATCAAGGAGCTTCCATAGCTCATGAAACCACTCATGATGAGTATCTTTGTATGCAAAGATTCATTCTTATGTGGCATGGCCCCGACATGGTGAGCCACATGATGCCAACATTGGCTCATGCATTCATCGATTATAAAAAACTCCTTGGCCAAAACCTAGTAATGGGATCTACTTCTCCTAAATCCTTAGAATGTGTAGTGCCTTGTGAATATGTGTGTGGTGTGAGTGTTTTTTGTTTTGCATATATCATATCCAAAAAAGCCAAAAATATTTTCTTTTTTGAGATTTCACTATGCATTTTGACCCCCAGAATCTAGTTTACATGTGTTAATAGGATTACAAAGAATTTTTTACAAATATGGCGACTTCCATTGAACATGAGGTACTTGTTTTACAAACCAAAATATAGGGATATGTTTTTCCTTGCATTTCCCATTTTGCATTATTAACCGTCCATTTTTCTAGCACTATTCCTTAGGTTTGATCCCGTCTGGTTGCAACATCAACCATTCCTTTTCCACGTCGTAACTTGTTCAATAGTGCCTACCCCTTCATGGGCACCATAGTTAGAACCCATATTTCCATTTGATGCATGTGTTGCGATTTCGCGTAGGCTAGGGAGCCCTCTTTTATCCCCACCACAACTTGGTGATTAGGCCTCATTCCTCTCTCTTCATCTACATTCTAGCCATATCCCAAGGGGGTTCACAACTTTTTATCATTTATTAATGTCGCATATGCATTTTCTACTTGTGTCATGCCTCCCACTGCTATGTTGTTGTTTCTGCATATCCCTCTTGTCTCTATTGTAGTAACCTTGACCATATGCCTCTTGCATTATTTGGCCTCTATTTCACATCCACCTACCCATGGAGATAAAAAATACTAAGAATGGACCTCAATTTCCTGTACCATTTGCATTCATTTTTCTTAGGTCAGTTCCATGCACTTGGAACATAGGAGCACGCTGTTAATCCACTCGTTCTCCCCCACCGAGTATACTTTTATCTCTTTTTTGGACTTGTAAAAGGACACGAAAAAATGAACATACCCAACATACCTTTATTCCTCTTTCGCGTTAGTAAAACCATGAAGGAGGAAAAAATACAACAAAAATAACAAAAAAAAGAGTGGGGGGTTTTTCACCATCGGTCTATTATGAAGATGACAACGTCAGTCGATTCTCCCTTACATATGGAACCTGTCCTCATCATACAATTGAGTTTCATATTTCCTAGGATTTGTCCCAGTAATATGGGTCAGAGATACTCCTCCAACTGGTTACTCTTATAGTCATTATGGAGAATGCTTCAATGCCTCCTGTGTTGTTGCATTATATTTTTCTAGCTCTTGTGTCTCACTGCCAAGTCACCATTGTGTCATGCTATATGTTGAAGGTAAGTTTAAGTCTCAGTCAACCATCTGTTGTTTTGTTGAATTTCTCAGTCAGCCATCCCTGTGTCAGCTGTACTTAGTGATACTCTCTCTTTAGATCATCTCTCGGTGTATGTTTCATGTCAATTTATGGTGGATACATCAAGAACCTCCTTTGATGTATATATTCCTATATTCTTTAGCACATTATCTAGGAGAGGGATCTGGAAATCAGGTAGTACCTTGGAGCTTGTAGTCCTTAGTGGCAGGCCTCCTCGTGATCGACAATGGGTTTACATCACTGATTCTTGATTGATTGATTCTATGAGTGTTTGACACCATTTGATCTATTCACAATCGCTAGATTGTACTAGGTACCTTGGGGTCCATATTCATCATCGATGGGTCCCATTGCTTCTATTAATGATATACATCAATGACCAATAATTAGATGGTTTCTACAATGATCGACATCAACTCATTTATTCACATGTTGTATATTCGTGCCATCATGGTTTGGGATGAAGACCTTGGGTTTTGGGCCACATAATTCCTTTACAACATCCCCTCCAAATTTGCAATGGAGTATATCACTTTTCTATCAGTACTTTGAAGACTTCCGAGGAACTTTCCTCAGTGCTTGTTTTCTTCCTGATGCTTATATACTTTGTCAGAGATCCACATTGCATTTCCTGGTGGCTATGAATGTTTTCATGATGTAGATCCACATTTTATTATATCATGGATACGATCTTATTGATGACATGGATCCACCATGTATTCTTTCATGGCCATGGTCTAACATTTCATATCATGGATCCACAATGTATTTTTTGGCAGGCATGCTCATTTAGAGTCTGAGTATGTCTACCTAGGGGATGATATACATATGCTCCCATCCTTGTTGTTTGATTGCAAGACTTCTTTGACTTCTGAACCTCCTTTTCTCTGTCCTCACGCTACCTCCCATGGACACTATTTTATTGTAATGTGTTTCAAGCATCAATCCTTTTCTAACCTCATACATTAGGGGGAATATGTTATAGCTTTAATTTCCACCCTACAGACGAGAAGGGAGTTCACAAGAAGATGAAATCCAAAATACATGTTTTTCTTGAGATTTGGGCCCTCTTTGGAGGTCATCACGGGTCTCATAGGGGAAAACATGCGATTATCATTGCACATCAACTATACTGCAACAAGAGATGATCTATCAAACCTTCTAGATTCGTGGAGTTACAAAGATATAGGTGAGAGATGTGTTGTATCTTTGTGGCATGAGCCTAGGAACTCACAACATTTGAGTATTTAGTGGTCTCTAGAAGATCTTCAAGCTCTTCCAATCCTCCTCCAAGGATCTATATAACAAAGAAAAGTCCTGAGAAAAGGAGGAAAAATAAAGAGTAGTGTTATGATGTCCATTTGTAGAGGATATTTTCCATTAGAAACAACCAGAAATCAAAGTGCCTTGCCTAATCAATAAGCCGAGGAGAAGCAAGGAGTGAGGATTCAAAGGAGAAATTGCATCCACATCCAAAGGTATGAGCTTGATGTGATTTCTTTATTTTAATCTATAGATCAATGGTTTTCCCCAAAATGATTTGTATTTCATTGTGCAAATACTTGGATATGATCTTATGATTGGTAGATCATATTAGATATAGATATAATTAGTGATTTCTAACACTAGGAGAATACGGATATTGGTGTTGTTTGTTGCTTGTGTGAAAGAAGCAAGTTGCAGGAGCCAGAGCTATAATTCATAAGATGCAATAACCAAGATACATAGGAACAACTTTTAGAGACAAGGTATGCTAATATATCCTTTCTTGGTGTAAAAGAGATTGCTTGTATTAGATATAAGAAACCATAGAAATCTAAACTTCTTTTTGTCTAGGATGAATAGGTAGATCCTAGGGAGATCTTACTGTTTACTCAGTGAGATCCCTGTGAGATTTTGTCCCATAAAAGAAACCAGATGTTCTGGGTTCGGTCCCCAGTATGGTCACCGGTTTTGTTATGGGAAAAAATCTCATAGGATCTCATTGAGTAAAAAAAAATATATCCTTAGGATTTTCCTATTGATCCTAAACAGAAAGAAGTTTATATTTCGGTGGTTTCCTAGATCTAATACAAGAAATCTCTTTTACACCAAGAAATGATAGATTAACATACATTGTGTCTGAAGGTTGTTCCTATGCATCCTAGCTATTGCATCTCCATCTCCTGCAACCTACTTCATGCACACAAGCAATAAAAAACACCAATATCCTTATTCTCCTAGTGTTATAAATCACTAATTCTATCTAGATCTGATCTGATATATCGATCATAAGATCAGATCCAAGTATTTTCACAACGAAATACAAACCATTCGGGGGAAAACCAATGATATGTAGATTAAAATCAAGAAATTACATCAAGATCATACCTTTGGATGTGGATACAATTTTCCTTTTACTCCTTTCTCCTTGATTCTCCCCAACTTCTTGATCAGGATAGGCGCAATATTTATGGCTTCTGTGAATGGAAAATCTCCTCTTCAAAAGGATAACATAACACTTCTCTTTATTATTCCTCCTTTTCTCAAGACTTTCCTTTGTTATATAGATCCTTGGAGGAGGCTTGGGAGAGCTTCTAGATATTCTAGAGACTACTAGATACTCGAATGTTGTGAGTTCGTAGGCTTAGGCCACATAGATAGAACTCATCCCTCTCCTATCTCTTTGTAACTCCACAAATATAGAAGGTTTGGCATATCATCGCTTGATGTAGTATAGCTTATATGCAATGATGATTGTGTGTTTTCCCCTATGAGACCCACGATGAAATCCAAAAAGGTCCCAAATATCAAGTAAAACATGTATTTTGGCTTTCATATTCTTGTGAACTCCCTTCTAGCTTGTAGGGTGGAAATTAAGTGTATTAAAATCGTTCATATTTAGGGACACACAACTTGTCAAGATTGTAGAGTAAACCATTCTGGAAATTATAATCATCCTTGTTGTCACCTTCTTTTATATGAATTTGGCCCTGTAGCTATTGAAACACCTCCTTGAAGTCCTTATCTTCTATGTATGCCTCTCTGTATACATAATAGGTAAAAGGCTCCATGTGCATCAAATTTCACAAATATATAATCTTGTATGTGGGTGGCCTTGAAAGCATGTATACCAACTTTTTTTTGCTACCCTTCCTATACTTGATGACTAGATGAAATTGTTGTAAGAACCTCATTCATTTGTAGTGCTTGGTTTGCTGTAACTTACTCTATGCCTGAAAAATACTGGAGCGAATGGTGATCTCTGTGGATGATGGTTTCCTTTCCCATCAAATATTTCTTTCACTTTTTAACATCTTGTACCAAGGCATAGAGATCCGTTTCATAGGTAGGGAAGATGGGAACTACCCCATGAAATACTTCAAAATGATAGCATACATGACTTCCTCCTTGCATCAAAAATACTTCCATGGCATACCCACTGAAATCTATCTCAAATTCAAAAGGATTCTACAAGTTAGGTAGCACGAGAACTGGTTCTTGAATGATATTTCTTTTCATATCATCAAAATACTTCTATTGATTCTTCCCCCAGTGGAAAATATTACCACTCATTATTATGGCATGGAGTGGTGCATCTACTGCTGAAAATGAAGCTATGAAATTATGCAAGCACTGTGATGCCCTAAAAAATCTCCAAACTTCTGTGCAATTTGTAGGAACTGACCATTTCAGGATGACATCCATGTTTGCAGGATCTACCTTGATCTCCCCTCCACTGATCACATACCCCAACTACACTAAAGACTGTTGAGAAAACTCACATTTATTGATGTTAGCCAACAAATGGTGCTTCTTCAGAGTCACTAACACTTGCATGAGATGTGATATGTGATCCTCTTAGGTAGCCCTATAAACCAATATATCATGCAAATAGACAATAACAAATGAATCTAGATAAGGGAATGAAACATCATTCATTAGTATCATAAATGTAGCGGGTGTGTTGCATAAAAGGAATGGCATAACTAACCACTCATACAAACCTTTCCTTGTCTTGAAGGAAGTATTCAAATTATATTATTCTTTGACTCATACCCGATGGTATCCTAATTTAAAATCCATCTTGGTGAAGTACTTGGCATGCTGCAGTTGGTCTAGTGTATCATTGATCCTGGGAAGAGGGTACCAACTCTCAAGTGTAATCTTGTTGAATGCCCTGTAATCGATACACATTCTCCAAGTCCAATCCTTCTTGGGTAAAATTACGATGGGTGACCCACAAGGTGAGGTACTTGGTTGAATCACACCTTGCTCCAACAACTGCTTCTTCACTTCATTTGCTTCCATAATGGACTATCTATACAACCCAATATTTGGTAAGGGGGAGTCTGTAAATAATTGGATTTCATTCTCCACTTCCCTATTAGGTGGTATCCCTTTAGGATATTGAAACAATCCTTTGTATGCATGTAGAAACTCCTCCAATTGATGTTTCTACTCTTTAGTACACCCTTCCAGGGATGTGTTTAATTTTAACGACTCTTCACTAGATTTTTTTTCTCTTAGAAAAAGTAAAAAATATTTCTTTCTAGAACTAATAAATTTCTTGGCTTGATTGGAACTTACTAGTGAAATTTTTGATTGGACATTGTGTGTGTTGATGATGAAGGATTTCCCATCCTTGATGAGGCGATACTGATTGGATCTCCGCATGAAGATAACATCCCTCATATACATGTAGGGGATTCTAAACACTACTTTGCATACATCCAGTGGTACTACATCCAATTCTACTTCATATATAAAATAAACACTTACAACAAATTCAATATTTCACTACTTTGTTACCTTGAACTATGCGTCCTTGTTTACCCAACCCAATGGATAGGGGCTAGTATGATTGTGAACCTCCAATCCAAGCTTGTTGACTAGATCTGCTAATATGATATTATCCTATGAACCATAGTTGAACAAAGCATCTATCTTGGTCTTCTTTACCTTAATTTTGATGTGGAAGAGATTAGTCATATCCTTCCCTTCTTGGTAATGAAGGCTACTCATATTCACCTCCTTCTACACAGATGTGCAAACAATATTTTCATCCCCATCTGAGCTACTTTCCACCTTAATGCTTGAATATGTGGCTAGAAGGTTATTTTTATTTCTGTCCTTCTTGGGTTCTTTGGGTTCATATCCAGTGATCCAAGTGGATATTAGTGGCCACCCACCTATTTCAACTGGCTCAAAACAATTCTTTGGCAATTTACTATTTTTAGCAGTTTTTTGGGTCCGAAACTTCTGGGGCCATTTTGAAGGACTAAATGATGACTTTTTCATGATCGATCACTTCAATGATCATTGAAGGCATGATTTATCCTGTGAAATGAATCTCCTCATCAATACCTTTCCAACGAGCTATCTTTCACCCCAAACAAAGATCGTATGCCAAAGTTACACCCCCGAGAAGTTGATACACCAAACTACCCAAAACGGGGTCCACAAACCTATTGGATTTTCATCTTCCGGGGTTAGGGTTTTGGATTTTATTTATGTTAAAAATTCATTTGGAGCCTTATTGTAATGATCATCTTCTTGCGAATGAGCGAATCCATTACATCTCTTCTCAGAGATAAGCTACCACCATTCTAGCGAGTCTTTCACTATGTAATTTTACAATTATGTACATTTCACTCATTAATAGAAATTGTGTATTACTATATATATGTGCCTCTTATTATATACATATGATATATCTCTTTTATATTATTGGATCTCTTTCAATATCTTAGTATATTTATTTATTATATCTCCACTCTCATTTCGTGCTCAAAATAATTTGGATCAATGGTATTAGAGCATGCTTCTCTTGATTGTTTTTCAGTGCATGTCACCGATGAGGTACAAGTATATAAATTTGGGTCTCAAGCTTGTATCTCTTGAGGAAAATTTCTCTCGCACACCCAATAAATCCTCTACACCGGAAGAAAAGAAAAACAACGGAGCATAAGATTCTATTAACCTGTTGTTGGAGCAAGCTCTCACGTGACAGTTAGATGAAATGATGGAGAATGTTACCCACATCCTTCAATGCCTGCCGATAACAACATGTGAATCTTCATCAAGCGACCATTTTGGAGGCACCTCTCCTTTCAAGGCACAAGTTAATTTTGATATTCCCGTATTTGAAGGTCAGATAGATGCGGATGCCTTAGAAAAATGGTTAAATCTGCTAGAAGGTTATTTCTTTGTTCAAAATTTTTTCGACAGGGAAAAGATCACCTTCGCACTCCTTAAGGCTCTCCCACATGTCAAACATTGGTGGGAAATTTAATGGGAGAAAATTTCCACAAAGGAGTCTGGAATATATGGGGCCGAGCCCACTTGGGATTTTTTTTATGGATGCGATCAAAGAACAATATTACCCTATTTGTAACTATGACGACCAATACATGAGATGGAACACACTCCCGCAAGAGAGGGGCCAAACAATGCCAGAGTTCACAAATACTTTCCATACCTTGTGCACCAAGCTAGGTATTAAAGACTCTGAGTGACATCTAGTTTTGAAATACCATGGGGATCTATATAGGTACATCCAATCCGAAATGGATTTGCTGGACATCTCATCAATGGGAGATACCTATCGATATGTGTTCAAAATCGAGCATAAATTTAGGAACTAGAACAAACGAGATTTTGGGTTTGAAAATATGCAACAACCAAAGTATGGTAAAGAGGACCCTAACAACCAACCTCCAGAAAACCAATCCAAGCCACATGAAAAGAAGGGTAACAAAAAAACGAAGAATGACACTAGAAAGTGGTGTGATTTCCACAAAATCCCCTGACACAAAACTGATGAAAGTTGCTCAAAACAATCATTGGTCCTCGAGATCAAAGAAAAGGAGCCAAACCCTAATTTAGAATCTGATTTAGAAAATAATGGGAGAAGATAGATCATTGACATAGACCCCACTGCTACTGTCGAGACTATAATAATTCAACCAGAAGAACCAAAAGATCCAGAAGAGGGGGAACACCTTTTTCATTTGCAGATATGGGTGAAGGGGACCCCTATTCATTTTATTGTTGATAACGAAAGCCAGAAGAACCTCATCTCAACAAAGTTCATCAAACATTTGGTATTGTCGACAACACCACACCTGCAACCATATAACATCGAGTGGCTTCGCCAGGGATGAGATATCCATGTGAGGCAACATTGTCACTTGTCATATGACATCAATCCCTTCAAGAATGAGGTATTATGTGATTTTTCCCCACTGGATGTCTGTGATGTTCTTTTGGGCCAGCCATATATGTGGAAGCAACATGCTATTTATGAGTCCCCACCCCATAGTGCCAGTCTTACTCTAGGGGGTCATATCTATGGGATATTAGAGGTAGGTCAGACTACTTTCCCACCTAAACAATTCCGCAAGGTAATATCTCATACTACAACATTCAACCTCTTCACAATCTGTTCAAAAGGTGAACAGAAGGACACTACAACCACTACAAACTCAGTACAAGCACCTTCTATCCAGCAGAAGCAGGTCAACAAGATTACAACAAATCTCAAATATTCCTTATGCACATAGTCATATCATGTAGCCAAAATCGTTAAAAAGGTCCAACCCTTCCAACATCCGGTTCTTAACAACCTTCCACAAGCCAAGAAATGCAACTTCTCCAACAAGGCAAGCAACTCACCAAGGTTTAGATTCAAAAAACGCTTTCCCGTCTCCCTTGGGGACTCAATGCAATGGAGAACATTTCTTCCTAAGGAGGGAGGATTGATCTAGGTGGATATTGGTGGCCACCCACCTATTCCAACTACCTCAAAATAGTTCTTTGGCAATTTATTATTTTTAGCAGTTTTTCGAGTCCTAAACTTCCAGAGCCATTTTGAGGACCTAAACGACGTGTTTTCATGATTGATCACCTCAATAATAGCCAAAGGAATGATTAATCTTGTGAAATGAATATCCTCATAAATACCTTTCCAATGAGCTATCATGTGCGCCAAACAAAAGATTGTATGCCAAAGTTACGCCCCTGGGAAGTTGATACACTAAACTACCCAAAATAGGGTCCACAAACCTGTTGGATTTTCATCTTCTGAGGTTAGGGTTTTGGATTTAACTTATGTTAAAAATGCCTTTGTAGCCTCATTGTAATGATCATCTTCTTGCGAATGAGTGTAGCCATCACATCTCTTCTCAGAGATAAGCTTCCACCATTCTAGCGAGTCTTTCACTCTGTAATTTTATAGTTCTGTACATTTCTGTCATTAACAAAAATTATGTATTACTGTATCTCTATGCCTCTTTTTATATAAATATGATATATCACTGTTATATTATTGTATTTCTTGCAATTTCTCAATATATTTCTTTATTGTATCTCCACTTTCATTTCGTGCTCAATATAATGTAGATCAATGGTATCAAAGTAGTCTGCTCGTGGTCATTTTTTAGTGCATGTCCCCAATGAGGTCCGATTATAGAAAGTTGGTTCTCAATCTTGTCTCTCTTGAGTAAAATATTTCTCACACGCCCAAGAAACCCTCCATGGTGGAAGAAAATAAAAATGTTTGAGCAGAAGATTCTATTAATCTGTTGCTAGAGCAATCTCTCATGTGACAGAAGGACGAAATGGAGAAGAATTTTTCCCACATTCTTCAACACCTGCCTATAACAACAGGTGCATCTTCATCAAGCGACCAGTTTGGAGGCACCTCTCCTTTCAAGGTACAAGTTAATTTTGATATTCCCATATTTGAAGGTCAGATAGATGCGAATTCCCTAGAAAAATGGTTAAATTTGCTAGAAGGTTATTTCTTTGTTCACAATTTTTCTTATATGTAAAAGATCACCTTCAAACTCCTTAAAGCTCTCCCCCATGTCAAACATTGGTGGGAAACTTAATGGGAGAAAATTTCCATAGAGGAGTCTGGAATATTTGGGGTCGAGCCCACTTGGGAATTTTTTGTGGATGTAGTCAAGGAACAATATTACCCTGTTGGTAACTATGATGACAAGTACATAAGATGTACCACACTGCGACAAGAGAGGGGAAAAATAGTTTTGTAGTTTGCAAATAATTTCCATACCTTGTGCACCAAGCTAGGTGTCAAATACTTCGAGTGGAATTTGGTTCTGAAATACCATGGGGCTATGCATAGGTGCATCCAAACTGAAATGGATTTTCTGTACATCTCATCACTAGGAGATGCCTATCAATATGCTGAAAAAATTGAGTAGAAATTTAGGCACCAGAACAAATGCGAGTTCAATTCTGCAAATCCGCAACAAACAAGGTATGGTAAAGATGACCGTAACAACCAACCTCCAGAAAACCAGTCCAAGCCACAAGAAAAGAAGGGTAACAAAAATATGAAGAAGGACACTGGAAAGTGGTGCGATTTCCACAAAATCCCCTGGAACAACACTAATGAATGTCACTCAAAACAATCATTGGTGGCCGATATCAAATAAAAGGAGATGAACCCTGATTCCAAATCTGATTCAAAAAATAATGGGAGAAGAAAGATCATCGACACAGACCTCACTGCTACTGTCACAATCAAAATAATTCAACCAGAAGAACCAATAGATCCTGAAGAGGTGGAGTGCATTTTTCATTCACATATGTGCAAGAAGGGGACCCCATTGCATTATATTGTTGATATCAGAAGCCATAAGAAACTCATATCAACAAAGTTCGTCAAATAGTTGGGATTTTCGACAACACCACATCCGCAACCATACACCATTGGGTGGATTCACCAGGGATGCAATATCCGTGTCAACTAGAAATTCCACTTGTAATAAAACATAAAGACCTTCAAGGATGAGGTATTATGTGATGTTTCCCTGCTAGATGTCTGTGATTTTGTTTTAGGCCAGCCATATATGTGGAAGCGCCATGCTATTTATGAGTCTTGACCCCGTAGTTTCGTTGTTACTCTGGGGGGTCATCTCTACAGGATACCAGAGGTATTTCCGACTATTCTCCCACCTAAATAGTGCCACAAGATAATATCTCATACTAAAACATTCAACCTCTTCATAATCTATTCAAAAGGTGAATAGAAGGACACTGCAACCACTGCAACCTTAGTACAAGCACCTTCTATCAAGCAAAGTTCAGATTCAACAAATGCTTCCCCCTCTCCCATGGGAAATCAACACAATGGAGACCATTGATTCCTAAGGAGGGAGGATTGATCCAAGTGGATATCAATGGCCAACCACCTATTCCAACCGGCTCAAAATATTTCTTTCGCAATTTACTATTTTTAGCAGTTTTTCGGGTCCTAAACTTCTGGGGCTATTTTGAGGGCCTAAACGACATTTTTTTTGCGATTAGGAACCTCAATGATATCCAAAGGAATGATTGAGCACGTGGAATGAATATCCTCATCAATACCTTCCCAATGAGCTATCGTGCACCCCAAACGAAGATCGTATTCCAACGTTACGCCCCCAGGAAGTTAATACACCAAACTACCCAAAATGGGGTCCACAAACCTATTGGCTTTTCATCTTCCGAGGTTAAGTTTTTGGATTTTATTTATGTTAAAAAGGCCTTTGGAGCCTCATTTTAACGATCATATTCTTACGAATGAGCATAGCCATCATATCTCTTCTCATATATAAGCTTCCACCATTCTAGCGAGTCTTTCACTCTTTAATTTTATAGTTTCTCTACATTTCACTCATTAATAGAAATTGTGTATTACTTTATATCTGTGCCTCTTGTTATATGCATATGATATATCTCTGTTATATTATTGGATCTCTTTCAATATATTGGTATATTTATTTATTATATCTTCATTGTTGTTTCGTGCTCAAAATAATCTGGATCATCCAGATATAGTTTCCAATACTTTTCCTCAATGTGGGCATCAATGTTACAATGATTAAAATGGTTTTTAGGATATTTGCACTAATGTGTAGTGGATATTTTATTCTTATATTTTCCCCTTTTCCACTTCTTATTACCCTCCTTGGAATCTTCCTATGCTACTTTTGCTTCGATCCACTTCGCTTCCCCTTCTTTTGGCCTATGATTTCCAGGTACTATTCCTGTACACATGCCTCATCCACTGTCCTTGGCTTGAAGAGCATCACCTAATTTCGTACATGACTATGTAAACCCTCCAAGATGATGGCCATCTTTCTGAACTTAGTGATGTACTCCTGTACACTGTGCCCGTTCCTCTGCTTGAAGTAGTGCCACTAGATATATTGGTCCTGTACATAACCAATAGGTTAGAATTGGGAATTGATGAGGGTTTTAAAGTCCTCCCACTTAATTATTGGCATATCACTCTCCATCCTAAGTGTTTATGTATGGATTTACCACTAGGTTAAAGCACGACCCTATAACTTCAATCTAACAATTAAAAATTCATCTCTTCATCTATATGATCAACACTAAAATAAACTTCTATTTGTTGCAACCAATGATTTATTTTTAATGCATTGATCTCACCTTGGTATGGATTTATGTCCACTTTTGATTCAATCTTGAGTATGGAGTATGAAGGATTAAAAACACTCAAAATCGACTGCTCTTTCTTAGATTCTTTTTGCAACTCCTTTCCTTGGTCTCCCCATTCTCCCTATTTCCCCTTCGATCTGATATTTGAGTTAGAGCCTTCATCATATCCAAATGGTTTGATATTTCTTGCTAGATCCACCATGAGATGGTTCATATTGCAACTGATGTCAGTGAATTTCACTTCCAACCTCTCAAATATCCCTTCTACTAGATCTTGAGGGTTGTTATGAACATACTCATCCACCATGGCTAGGGTTTCTACAAATTATCTTTAAGTCTATTCCTCAATCCTGCAACTTCCCACAAATATCCAAAAAAAAAACTTGTTCTAATACCAATATGATTTGTAAACTTCCATGGATATTCCACTAGAACAATTCTTCACAACAAATCTAACAATTGAAACCAAAATCTACACTATGAAGGTTAAATTTCTTTAGATTCTAGGATATTTAGTTACCGAATTTATGCTTATGCATGAAATAGATAAAATGCAGAAAAGAGAGAACAATAAAAAAAAATTACACACCATCCACAAAATAACACAAATATTTGGTTTAGGAAACCCTTACGGGAGAAAGCCCAACTAGAAGGTGAGGCTGCTCTGCTCTCTTTTCTTTGGTATGGAAATAATGCAAGTACAAAGGAGAAGGCACTCTCTATGGAGTTACCTGAGACCCATGGCATGTTAGGATGCTACAAAACATTAACGCCCTCTTTTATGCTCTCTAATTTCCCACTCCCTTTTGTTCTACTCTGCTATGGAGTTATTATCGCACAAGTTGTAGGTTGGGAAAATCTCGAACCAAGCACCAAATGATGACAAGTTAGAGAACACCTACCCACTATCACCTTAGGAAGGTATTCCCATCACTTTAGAGATGATAGAATCACCTCAAGGGGGGAATCCAGGTGACCCTGGGGGAAATGAGATGGAAAGTGAAGAGATGAAATAAGGTCCCCCTAAAGGTCAATATAGAAGATGCGGAAAGGCTTGGTAAAGAGTCTTGTTGATAGCCAATAGTTTCCAAGAGATAAGAACACCTACAAAGAATGATGTACCTTCCTGAGACACAAGAACAAGCTGAGTATATATGTATAATGTTAGGTGGACAAGAAAGTTAGGCTTTCTTTCACTAATTTCAGTAGAAAACAACAATGTGTATCATCAATAAAGTAAATATTAAAGTTTCTAAACAATTGCTAAAATTCCAACAAATGATGCAAGAGATAAGCTAGATAAACACTAGTAATCCTCAAGTATGAAATCATAATACTTTAGCAATGAAACAAGGTTGTAATAAAAGTTTCCTGCAAAGATATTTTCCATCCTTATGGTTGTAGAAAACAAGTTGTTACAACAGAAAATCCAACCACCAAAACTCACAAAGAATCCACCCAAAAGTTGCGCTAGGCCAAGTAGACAAATGTGGCAAACTCTTAGCAAATTCTGATGATTGAAAACCAAGTTATGAATGAGAAAATGTTAGGGTTTTTTCAGCCCTAATGGCTGTGGATGAATATTTATAACAACATCAAGAAACACCCCTTTAGAGCGGTCTTCCTAGTGGCTAAGAGGCGCGCTAGGCACAAGCAATAAAACCCAAATTGCAGAAAATTGAAATGGCAAAAAATCATGTTTCCCAATGCACTATTTTATTTATCCAAATCAAAAAGGTAAATTATTAGTGCCTTGAATATTGGGTTATGGAGTCAATATTTTTTTTTTTAACTATACTACTTCCTTGGGGGTGTAAACCCTCTTACTCCCCAAGGCAAGTAAAGCTAACTAGGAAATTGCTAGAAGGGTGTAAGCCCTTTTACTTCTCCTAGCACTTCCTTAAGTAACAAATTATTCCCAATACAAATATTGATGAGCTTAGTGGGGTTGTATGCACTTATACTCCCCTATAATTTCAACTAATTAACCTTACAACTAAGAAAAAGAGATAGTAACATGATGAAACCCTTCAACTAGAGAAAGAATCAACAAGAAAAACTTCTACTTTACCAAGAGTTATCCACCAATATGCAAGAGAAATACTCCATAGGAGGTAGCACACCACTTTCTTCCATAAATACAAAATTAAACCATGCAAAATGCAAAAGAGAGAAAAATCTCCAAGGGTATCGAAAATTTCAGCCAAATAATTCTCACAATGGGAGAGTTATGTTATGAAATGAGATTCACATGATCTCTATTTATAAAAAATGTTTAAAACATAGTTTGTCCACTTAATTAGGGTAAACCAAAAAGTAAGGGGTCAACAACCCTTACTTTTCCCCTTTACTAGTTCAAATTTCACTTTTACACATTAGAAACCCTAAAATAAGATGGCATCACCCCTTTAGGGCAACATTTTTGTACATTTAACAAACTGTTGGAGTTGGGGATGGAATGTTTGGACTTCAAAGGCCTTCTTCTCATGAGCTATAGCCTTTTCCCACAAGTCAACATGCTCTCTACATCAAATGATTCCAAGTGTCAATGAAAAATAACTCCATCACCACCAACCCTAGCCCTGGGTGACGTCAAGCCCCAAAGAGTGATGTTTTTACCCTCCTAGGAAAGTTGCTTGGCATGTGAGGGATATGAAAGGTCCATCAAGGTGTCTTCTAGGCTTCCAAAGGCAATTCATCATTATCTAGCATGTGGGCCCTTGACATCCAACTTGTGGTATTCAAGCCCCATGGAAGCCCAAGCTAGGCTTGTTCCTCCAAAATTGTCCACCAAAAAAGGTCCTACAAAACAAATGGGTACACCCTGCAAGGATATCAAGTCAAAATATCATGGTAAGTGAAAACCACATATAATAAACAAGACATCTAAAAATGTGCATCAAAACTACCTCATCAAATTAACCAAATGCTCAAAGACCTTATACAATGGACCAAGTTTAGGTATGTGAAGGGTATCATAAAATTCCTATTGGGTAGACAAAAACTCTCAAGTAGGGGATGCTCCCAAGGTTTCCTCTTTCTTGGTCATGTATTGGATGATGAGGTGGATAGGGGTTTAGACTTCATAGGTCAATGGGTTTCAGTACAAACAAGGTCTTGTATTGTCTCATCTATGGGTTCCTTTGTAGAGGGTGTGTTGCACCTTCATTTTCAATGCATCCTTTACAATCCATTTCATTGACATTGATTAATTAATAGTCCAAAACCTTGGGTACTCCCTAGAGTGAAATTGATTATCTTGGGGGGAAGAACCACAAGGTCCACTTGAAGCTATAGGTACTTAGAGTGTCATATGAAAGGAAATAAAGGGACACCGCATGAGTGTACACACCTGAACAAGTGGGGAGATGTATATAATGTTATTTTTATTTTGCAAGTATTTGATATCTTAGGATAATCTTTTCATTTCTCTCAAGACATCTTTGGGAGAGAATATAGAAGGTTTATATTTTAGGCTTTTATCTTTTTCCAACCATCATCCCTCTAGGACTTTAGCCCCTTCTTCCCATGAAATGAGGTACATTCCCTTCTTGGGTCACTAAATCCAAAGTGCCTAGAAGTGGGAATTTTGATGGGAATGTTATGAGAAGAAAGTGATAAGTATGGTTGGGAATGGTATGATAACCCCTCAAGGGACCCCCAGTTTCACCCCTTCCCCAAAATTTGGCCACTTAATAGGAAATCGATGACACTCACCAAGGTGAAACATGGTCAAAAGCATAATTTCCAAGCAAATTTTCTATAATCAAAAACAACTTTAATACAACATGTTGAAATGCCTCAAATATTAAGGTGATTACCTGTCGCAATACCTGACTTGTACCTCATGGATCAAGACCCATGTGTCTTCCAGAAGCTAGATGGTGTGTTGGATGCACTGACGATGGATCAAAATGTGGTGATAGAGTGGGCTTCCATATGTGAAAGTGGACATTTCTAGTCATATGGTCTCTAAGAACTCCATGTCTGTAACCTGAGGGCCTCGAGACATCATCTCCTTATTTATCCCACAAAATGGGGATAACATCTGGCTCTTACTAGGGGACATGTGCTCGTCGTAGAATGCATGAGAACCACAACATATCCTGGTGTACCTTTTCATACACACACTAAGAAAATAAAATCGTTAATAGTAGGATGGCCTAACTCATCCTTTGTCCATATATATCAAAAATCCAAAAATGAAACTGATCTAAAAAAAGAAACTTTTTAGAATTTTTTCAAAAAATTCTAAACTAAGCATGAAATCAATATTCAAGTAGAGAAAAATATGAAATGAATCTAAACCAACATGAGAAATAAATATGTGAATGAAGGGAAATCAAGATGACCTACCTACTTACCTGGGGCCTTGGGGCCCTGAATATCATGTGATAGGTGATGTTAGGTGAAGTCATACAATCGGGGTAACCAGTTGATCATATCGTCAAAGTATATACCTCCATGCTTGATTATGTAAAAAAATAAAGATAAGTCAAGCATGTAATGATCATGAGAATAAATAGATATATAATCAATTTTGAAATGAAACTAAGATATATGGGTGGGAGGGAGGAATTCCTGCTGGAAAGAGAAATCATCAACCTGATCATCATACCTGAAAGTGTAACCATGAGCCTGATCAATCCATCTATGAAGAGGGATACCATATGTAGAAGACGACTCATGTTCATCTCCATTAATATGATCACTACTTTATGAAGATTGAGAATATATGAGATATCCCAAGAAGACCTTATGATTTTCCTCAGAAGGAGGAATGAGGTAAGGGACATGGTCAGGTCTGGAGAAAGATAAACATGGCCTCTTCATATGTGAATCCTTGTAGAAATCCCCAATATGAAAATACTTTTTCTTTGTAGAGTGAGCCTTTTATTTCTCTGGGATAGCCACATCCTGGTGTTCATTTGAAATCAAGGATGAAGGTGGCTGAAAATCCTCATAGAACAAGTCCACATCCCCAAAAGGATATGCATCACAAGTCCCAAGGGATGACCGAAAATCACCCTAAAAATGCAGCAACCCGTCATCCTTGAATAAATCTATAAGCAAATAATCATCAGGTTGTCGCACATCCAAATCATATATGCATGAAGACCAATCCTCTGAAGATGAAAACTCAACCTTTTTTTCTTGAAGGATACCCTCAATCTCGTAAATGGGGTCTCCATCAAAATTGAAATGACCCAAATCCCTTCTGCGTCTCCAAATCTATATGAAAGCATATATATGCTCATCAACCATATCCGAGGGTTCTTTCACAAGACTGTCAGTATGACTAAAAATGACAATCTCTTGGTCATTGTGTGTAGGAAGAACATAGGCTAGGGTGGCTTCATTTGCATCTTCAAATTATTCATCGTTGAGGATGGTTGCTTCTTCAACTTCACATGTAGGAGGAAAACAAGGAAGAATGACATCATCTTCTTTATGTGGGAACATAGATACCAATGTCTCCTTCTTCTCATCTGGATGTTGTACTTTATCAAGGTCTTATTCTTCTTGGAAACTTTATCCATGGATCTGTTGTTTAATCGAGTCTTTTTCATATTTAATAGGATCAAAGAATTCACCATCTTGATCTTGATCTATAACAAGTTTGTAGACTTCCTCGAGCATGGAGAGAGGTTCATCATCATTTGGGAAGTTTTTCTGGTACCCATACTTCTTGATCACAACATCGTACAATGATCTTGTTCCATAATATGCAATGGCCACTTGCCAAGATGAGTTTAGGGTAGGCCTTTCCTCATAATTTTTGAGGATGGTGTCATATTCTTCTTCTCTCTATTGATGAAACTTAACCAGGAATTTCATGTTGGGGAAAATTTCTATTAATTGTTCAAAAAACTCGTAATCTTATTCCGTGCTTTCCTTGAGGAACTCAAAAATTTCCTCATTATTTTTTTCAACTTATTGTTTTTCAAATTTTGTTTCAACAAACTTTGGAAGAAGCATTTTTCTCAAGCCTTCAATAGGATCATGGTCAAAATCTTATTTCGAAAAAGAAAACTCCAGGTCCTGAATTGTATCTTCAAGAATTTGATTTTGTGGTCCCCAACATTTAAGGAACTCTGTGATGAGGATCGTTAAAGAATATATACTTCTTGGCTTCCAAGAATGCTTGATCCAATCCCTTTGTTCACTTCCCAAGGACAAAAATAAAAACTGTAGGCATACATCATCATGTTGTACATTCTCATAGTAGATGCATTTAGTAAATTCAACAACATGTGCTATGACCGACAATGGATTACCATCGAACTTTGGGAGGTCATCTAATTGGTTTATAAGGCACTTGTTTGGATATCCATCAATAACTTTGAGATCCAAGGCCTTGTATTCTTCATGAAAGAACCACAGAGCCATGTTTCCATTACTTAGGGTAATACCTCAATGGATTCTCCAGATGAGCTCAAGGATCATCAAAGGTTGGAAAGGGATAATATGGGTTCTTGGAAGGTGGAGTCGCCATATGATCTTCAAGAAGAGATCATCAAGGGTGGAAAGGAAATGTCCTTTACGTGTATTTGCTAGGAAATCTAGGGAACACTCTTTGGGATAGGTTTCCAAAGTGTCATTAGTGTTTGGAAGAGGATTGAAAATCCTCCCTGACAACAATGCCATAATGTTATCGCACAAGTTGTAGGTTGGGAAAATCCCGACCCAACCACCAAATGATGACAACTTAGAGAACACCTACCCACTGTCACCTTAGGTAGGGATTCCCGTCACTTTAGAGATGATAGAATCACCTCAAGGGGGGAATCCTGATGACCCTAGGGTAAATGAGATGGAAAGTGAAGAGATGAAAGAAGGTCCCCCTAAATTTCAAGAGAGAAGATGCGGAAAGGATTGGGAAAGAGTCTTGGTGATAGCTAATGGTTTCCAAGAGATAAGAACACCTACAAAGAATGGTGTACCTGCCCTAGACACAAGAACAAGCCAAGTATATATGTATAATGTTAGGTGGAAAATAAATTTAGGCTTGATGTCCCTAGTTGCAGAAGTAAAAAAAAATGTATATCAGAGAGAAAGTAAGTATTAAAGCTGCTAAACAATTGTTATAAGTCCAACAAATGATGCAAAACATAAGCTAGATAAACAATATTAATCCTCAAGTATGAAAGCAAAAGACTTTAGCAATGAAACAAGGATGTAATAAAAGGTGTTTTCAGAGATATTTTGTAGCCTTATGTATGTAACAAACAATTTTTTACAACAACAAATCCAACCACCAAAACTCACAAAGAATCCACCCAAAAGTTGCGCTAGGCCAAGTAGATAAATGTGGAAAACTCTTAGCAAATTCTGACAGTTGAAAAGCAAGTTATGAATGAGAAAATGTTAGGGTTTCTATATCCCTAATGGTTGTATATGAATATTTATAACAACGGAAAGAAACATACCTTTATAGGGGACACCCTAGTGGCTAAGAGGTGCGCTAGGCACAAGCAACAAAACCCAAATTGCAGAAAATTGAAGTGACAAAAAATCATGTTTCCCAATGTGCTATTTTATTTCTACAATGAAAAAAGGTAAATGATTAGTGCCTTGACTATTGGGTTATGGAGTCAAATAAAAATTTAACTATACTACTTCCTTGGGGGTGTAAACACTCTTACTACCCGAGGCAAGTAAAGCTAGCTAGGAAAGTGCTAGAAGCGTGTAAGCCCTTTTACTTCTCCTAGCACTTCCCTAAGTAACAAATTATTTCCAAGAAATATATTGATGAACTTAGTGGGGTTGTATGCACTTATACTCCCCAATAATTTCAACTAGTTAACCTTACAACTAAGAAAAAGAGACAATAACAATATGGAACCCTTCAACTAGAGCAAGAATCAACAAGAAAAACTTCTACTTTACCAAGAGTTATCCACCAATATGCAAGAGAAATGATCCATAGGAGGTAACGCACCACTTCCTTCCACCAATAGAAAATTAAACCATGACAAATGCAAAAGAGAGAGAAAAATCCCCAAGGGTAGAGAAAATTTCAGCCAAATACTTCTCACAATGGGAGAGTTATGTTATGAAATGAGATTCACATGATCTATATTTATACAAAATGTTTAAAACATAGATTTTCCACTTAATTAGGGTAAACAACAAAGTAAGGGGTCAACAACCCTTACTTTTCCCATTTACAAGTTCAAATTTCACTTTTACACATTAGAAACCCTAAAATAAGATGACTCCACCCCTTTAGGGAAACATTTTGGCACATTTAACAAATCATTGGAGTTTGGGATGGAACGTTTTGCCTTCAAAGGCCTTCTCCTCATGCACTATATCCTTTTCCCACAAGTCAACATGCTCTCTCCATCAAATTATTCCAAGTGTCAATGAAAGATAACTCCATCACCACCAACCCTAGCTCTAGGTGACGTTAAGCCCCAAAGAGTGACGTTTTACCCATCCTAGGAAAGTCGTTTGGCATGTGAGGTCTAGGAAACTTCCACCAAGGTGTCTTCTAGTCCTCCAAAGGAAATTCATCATGATCTAGTATGTGGGCCCTTGACATCCAACTTGTGGGCTTCAAACCCCATGGAAGCCCAAGCTACGCTTGTTCCTCCAAAAATGTACACCAAAAAAGGTCCTGCAAAACAAATGGTTATGCCCTCCAAGGATATCAATTCAAAATATCATGGAAAGTGAAAACCACATCTAATAAACGTGACATCTAAAAATGTGCACCAAAACTACCTCATCAAATTAAACAAATTCTCAAAGACCTTGCACAATTGACCAAGTTTAGGTATGGGAGGGGTATCATAAAAGTCCTATTGGGTAGACCAAAACCCTCGAGTAGGGGATGCTCCCAAGGACGCCCCTTCAAGTTCATGTAGTGGATTATGAGGTGGATAAGGGTTTAGACTTCATAGGTCAATGGGTTTCATGACATACAAGGGCTTGTATTGTCTCATATATGGGTGCCTTTGTAGAGGGTGTGTTGCACCTTCGTTTTCAATGCATCATTTTTCCAAGCCCATTCATTGCCATTGATTAATTAATAATTGAAAAAATTGGGTACTCCTTAGAGTGAAATTGATTATCTTTGGGGGAAACACCACAAGGTCCACTTGAATCTAGAGGTACACATAGTTCCATATGCAAGGAAAGAAAGGGACACCGCATGAGTGTACACACCTCAACAAGTAGGGACATGTATATAATGTTATTTTTCTTTTGCAGGTATTGTATTTTTTAGGAGAAGCTTATCATTTCTATCAAGAACTCTTTGGGAGAGAATATGGAAGGTTTATATTTTAGGAATTTATATTTTTCTAGCCATCATTCCTTTGGGCCTTTAGCCCCTTCTTCCCATGAAATGAGGTACATGCCCTTCTTGGGTCACTAAAGCCAAAGGGCCTAGAAGTGGGCATTGTAATGGGAATGTGATGAGAGGAAAGTGATAAGTATGGTTGGGAATGGTACAATAACCCCTCAAGGGACCCCCATTTTCACCCCTTCCCCAAAAGTTGGCCACTTACTAGGAAATTGATGACACTCACCAAGGTGAAACAAGGTAAAAAACATAATGTCCAAGTAGACATTCTACAATAAAAAGTAGATTTAATACAACATTATTAAATGCCTCAAATATTAGGGTGATTACCTACCACAATACTTGACTTGTACCACATGGAGCAAGACCCATGTGCCTTCCAGAAGCTAGCTGGTGTGGTGGATGCGTTGACTATGGATCAAATTGTGGTGATAGAGTGAGCTTCCATATGTGCAAGTGGAAACTGATAGTCATGTGGTCGCTCGACACTCCATGTATGTAACTTGAGGGTATCGAGACATAATATCCTTAGCTATCCCACAAAATTGGGATAACATGAACACAAAATAATAACATAGAATGGAACCCCTTCTCTTCCTAGCGGCTCGATATTTAACATAGCCCGATAACCATATAGCGGTAGGTTTTTGATTTCTTTAATCCTCAATTATGATAAGGTTTTGGACCTTATATAAGGTTTTTAGAAAATACGCTACGTGGCTAGCCACACATGTCTAAGTAATGGAGGCTGATGTGGCATCCACTTGCACCATGATGATCAATACAGTAGGTCAACTTGTGAGAGGCATAAATTTCACATACAAATTCCAATTGAGGCGATTCTTGCACTGTTTGAAAGGTTTCGATGTGTAGAATATAGAATCTTATTCCATAATAATTTTTGGACCAAAAACATGTCATTTGATGCCTCAAAATAGATCCAAAATATTTCAGATGATTTTTTGGACCCAAATTTCCAAATTTGGACTAGCGATCGAAATGGCCCTACAAGCCAATTCCTCCATTTTTTCCACCCAAAAAGTACTGATATAGATGATAAATAATATACTGATAAAATACGAATTAGGAAGAAAGGGATAGAACAAGAAGAATGGAATTCATTTTGGCTTTGGGGGCAAAGGTTTCATTATAGTCTATGCCTTCAACTTGAGAGAATCATTTGGAAACTAACCAAGCCTTATTTCTTTCAACATTACCATCTAATGCATACTTATTTATATACACCCATGAACATCTAAAAAAATTGCTTCCTTTCAGAAGAGGTACACAATCCCAAGTATCGATCTCCATTAAAGAGAGATACTCTTCTTTCATCGCTGTGTTTCAATCTAGATGACCTAAAGCTTATGCAAACATGTCTAGATCATGAGTCTCTGAAACTTGAGCTAAAAGAATAGAGGCTCACTAGAACTATGAACGTGTATGACACTGATATGAAGGATCACATGTAATATCACCAACTACTTCTCGTTTTGAACATGCCCATATGGGAAGCAGTGGTGCTGGTGCATGTTCATGTTCAATGGACTCATTTGGAGGAAGGTGAGAAGGAGTAGGTGGATTTTATCTTCACTGTCATCATATGAAGAGGAAGAAACCAAAATAGGAACAAAATATGGCACAAATATCGAAGATGGATCGGAGGCCAAAAATGGCACAAGCATCAAATTAGGATCACATGCCAATGAATTTTCATCAAATTTAACATCTCTTCTAATAATAATTTCATTGGAATGAGGTTGAAGAAGTTTGTAAGCTTTGACATATTTAAAATATCTTACAAAAATACACTTCTCACTTTTAGGATATAAAGCTTTCCTTTCTCATCAGGAATTTGAGCCCATGCTAGACTACAAAATACATGAAAGTGGCTTACATCTGGATTAATTTTATTCCATGCTTCTTCTGGTGTTATATTTTTTAGAGCCTTTACAGGAGTGCAATTTACTATGTAATTTACACAATTGATGGCTTCCTCCCAATAATCAAGAATTAATCCCATAGATTGGATCATACCATTGACCATTTATTTTAATGTGTGATTCTTTTTCTTAGCAACACCATTTTATTTTGGTGTACATGGAACAAAATGTTTCATTTGAATGGCCTTGGCAGTGCAGTAACCTGTATATTTATTGTTCACATGTTTTTCTCCATTATATTTTCTTAACCTTTGAAGTTGATGTCCAGATTGCTTTTCTACATGTCCAAATTTCTTTTCTACAATGACCTTATAGGCCAAAAACTTGTCAAAAAATTCACTCTTAAGTTTTAATAAGTAAACCCAAGTGCGTTTGGAGAAGTAATCATTGAAAGTTAATAAATAATTACACCTAGAGAAAGAAGGAGAAGAAAGTGGACCACACAAATCACTGTGAACAAGATGCAAATGTGCCGAGGCATGCTAAGAGTCACTCTTGTCAAAACTCTCCTGACGATGTTTGCTGAGAACACAACCGGAAAAACACCATCTCTACAAGAAATAGGAGGAATACCAGTCACGATGTGTTGATTACATTGTTGCTACAATGTGCGATATTTTAGATGACCAAACTTCTCATGCCAAAATTTTCTCAAGTCATCACTATGAGAAACAAAAACTGATGGAAATGATAATGGCCCAAAGTTGTCAAACTTGTACATCCTGGTAATATCATCAACAATTCTAGTTGCAAGGACATGCTTAGGATCTTTTAAATCATTGATTACAACTTGGTGAGGTGAAAACTCTAGGGTTTTACCTTCACCTGAATGGGTGATTTTTTAATATTCCAGATATAAAATGTATGCAGAACATAAATAAAATGTGTTGTCATAGGGGCAGACCCAGGGTTCAACACTTCAACAGTGCACCAACAAAAACCTAACTACCGACCCTTTCGACAACACCTGCAAAGCATATAAAGTCTCACCCGAGGTAGAGGCAGGGGGGGTTGCAGGACTCAGGTGTCTACAACCAAGATGGGACATAGATTTTTGATTATAACACTTAACAGAACACTTATCCAACAACATGCATTAGTTCATGAGTCTGATTCACATCGCAAATCAAAACCATATTATAGATCGACGCAGAAACAATCAAGATCAAGCCCTTAAAACCTCTTAGCACATAGCATTAGCTCAGATCTAGCATTCATTTACACCATTAATAACTAAGCTACAAAATTAGATGCATTCATTATAACAACGCCAAGAATAAATCACATAAGCAACTTCACACAAAGCACATCAAGACAAATGATATACGTGGTTCACCCCATTGTGGGGCTATGCCCACCAACTTATTATTCTTCTTTATTAGTCTTCAATCTTCTTACATTCATCTGCTCATGTGCACAAAGCCACAGAGCCTAACTCCACAGTGGACAGGTTATCTGCGTGCAATGCACTAGATCCACCTTCCCAAAACTAGGTCAAGGCACAAAGCCAACTTCTTAATAGCACAAAGCCTTACCTTACATAGCCAGATCGCACAAAGCAACTTCCAATATCTTGCACTAAGCCAAACATACTGTGCACATAGCTAACACTACTACTTACATCGCTTTGCACATAGACAAAACAATAACTTGTACTTTCTACATTACATTCCTTCCTATATATACTTTTACAAAAGGGCCTAGACATGGGTAAACCCATGGGCCGACATCCCATAAGCTGTTACATAAACCCTAAAACCCTTTGCTGGGTCCACAAGCCCACAAAATGAGTGAGATCCTACAATCTTTGCTCTGCCTAGGCACTCCATCTTCGACTAGCATGTCGAAGTCCTAAAGTGGTCAACCATGAACAAAGTTTCCTCAAAACTTGGTCAAGGGCCAACATAACCCCAACACTCACCTGTGACTCATCTCGAGTCACTCAGATATGGGCAATGTTGCTTCGAAGGCCTCGATCTTAGCTCGAGCTACCTTGACTTGTTACTTCGCTAGAGATTCCTTCTTGGTGAACTCCTAAATTAGTTGCTCTGTAACAGGCCCTTCCAGGCATTGTTCCACTATCGCAACCCCTTTTTCCAGCTGTGAGTGTTGTCCTTCAATCTCTTCAAAAATCATGCAGGCTTCATCCTGCACTAGTTGGAGTCTCTGTGTAACCTGCATGACTGCTCTGGATGGTATTAACCTACTACTAGTCTATGCACTGTTCCTGTGATATTTTCATCCTCTCGATTGTAGTGAGCAACTTCATCTGTGCCTACACGGTGGATTCTTGCTTCTGCACCTCCTGGAGATGTGGTTCCAGTTTCATTGAGTCCAAATATTCTGCGAGGCATTCATAGGTTTGTGCACTACGATTAGTCAATTTATTACATTCTGAGGCAAGTGCCCTGATCCTTCCAACTGCTCTCTTGGAGATTTCTTCCCTTTGATCACGCACTTCTTGTGGAGTGCTCGACACTTCTTGAAGTTCTAACTCCATCACTCTTGGTTGAAGCTATTGAATGGCTTCGGTGAGCTTCCCTACTTGCATCTCGGTTGACTCAGGATCCTCCTGTTCCAAGCCTGACATAGAGTGAAGTTCTTTAGTCACTGCTTGTTTGACCGCAGTCTACTCTGCGAGCAACTAGTCTTTTTCTTCCTGTATCTTCGCATTTTTTTGCTCGATCTTCGCTCGAGTTTCATTTTTCTTCTTCTGTGCAAATCGAAGTTGCTCTAGGAACTCCTCCTTTTCTTTCTTCAAGGCCTCTATGGCCTGCTCCTTTTTTTATTGGACTTGATGAATTCGAGCCTCTATTGCATATGCTAGCCTTCATAATTGGGTGGGCTCATCCCCCAATTCTGCAATTTTTGACGACGAAGGCGCAGTAGGTACTGCGCGGTTCGAATAGATGGCTTGTTGTATCTCTTTCATCTCTTTCTTGATTCTTTCGTACAACGTTTCCTGCTTCACTCCATGTCTTTGCAAGATATCCTCTGAAGCATCTTCCATGCTTGCAATTATAATATTGAAATCATCCACTGTGAGCACATTCTTCGACTAAGGATTATTGGCTCGGGTATTCTTTCTTGCTGAGGGTTTCTACATAGAAACCTTCCTTTTCTTCGATGTTTCAACCTTAGTAGGGGGATCCTTTGGTGGTGTAAATTCTCCTTTGTCTTGATTTTATACTTCTTCCCATCCTTCTTCTTGGTTTACTTTGTGTCCTTCTCCTCTTGTGGGTGAATCAGGCCTACTTTCCTCTGATGTGCTATCCTCCTCATCAGTTTCTATGTTCTGCACTTCCTCCTTTTTCTTCGCGCTAGTCTATCCATCATGTTCGACCCAGGTGACCAAGGGACTTCCAATGATGTCGGGGTTAGAGAGTTTTGCATCCTCAACTGATACAAGGAACTTTGATGACCATTATTTGGTGATCTCCTCCATGTCTTCGTCGGTCAACTTATAATAGGACTATAGTTCCTTCTTACTTTCATCCCTGTGCACAATGATGTAGATAAAGTGCCGATCTACATGGAACTTTGTTAGCGGTCTGTAGTGGTGCAGTGTATTCAGGGTCATTTGTGGAAATGCCTCAATGGTGAGCTTCAGTTGCTGGTAATAAGCATGAAAGACAATGTTTGAATGCCACTGCTTCAACATGTCGTTTGTATACCACAAGGTAGAGAACCTTACCGCCAATGAATCTGATGGCTCAACTTCTGGAAATGTCGCTCCTTCCGACATTTTCCAAGCGACAAATGCGATTAAAACCAATAACCAACTGAAATGGAACTCGTAGAATTGATCCTGTGCTTTGCAACAGTCCTTCTCAAGCTTCTTGATGAGGTAACTCACCTAGTTCATTTGCATTCCTTCTACGCACTTCCTTGTGAGGTCTACTATGGATCCTATGACTTGCATGGGACGGTTCTTTCTGACGAGGTAGGTGCACTGTGCCATCTTGGATGGAGGCTACCTTGTAGCCTTGCTTTCCCTTTTCTACATTGCCATAGTCTTCCTTTATTCGTTGAGCTAGGGAGCGGTATGAAGTCTTCCTTGGGTAGCACTGTTGAGGGTTCAGTCACTACATACTCAGCCCTGTGACGAGGTGGATCAGCGCTGGATCCACAGTCATGCGTCTATCAAGCCACATATATCCTCCATGGTAACACGACAGGAGGAGTTTAATGCAAGCGTTAACCTCCTGATGTCGGCCAAAGTGAGGGATATTCATTACATTTAGGATTGTGGACTGCGCAAGCTCCTTAATCCTGAATGGGAGACTATGAGCGACTTCTTCCCAGTCATTCTCATCAAATACTGATGCAACGCAAGCATCACGTAGTTCTTCCTGTCTCTGAGGTTAAAGTTGTTGTTCTTCAAATCTGGGAAGTGTCCTAACTGGGGTCCAACTACGTGTATCCCCTTCGGGATGTCATAGTGATCAACGTGTATTCAAAATAATGAGGGATACTTTCATGGCTAACTGTACTAGATAAAGGTGGTATGTACTCTGACAAGACCGACGAGATATGCTTCGCATTAGCCAGATCGTCACGGTGCTTTCTTTGCTTCTCAGTAGTGGTTTGGCTAGAGCGATGTCTAGTCGAAGGGGATGCTTGCAATCCTCTCATCAACGACGCCTGTATTCCTATAGACATAACTTTCTTATCCATGAGCTCCAAAAGAATCTCCTCCACAGACTTCTCTAAAACACTATGTTTGCCTGACATTCACACTTGTAATTGAATAGATCGAGTAGGAGAACATAAAAGTGAGGTAATCAAACAGGTGGTGAGGTATAGAAAGCTCAGCGTGATACAATGGATTTTCTGTTAGCTTGAATAATCACAGGTGGAAAAAAGTGGTCCCAATGCAGCGTCCGATGGGTTAAATAAGCGAGTGTTGTAACAGATTCCTCAAACGGGAAGGAATGCCTCAATCGATACAAATCTGTCTGTTATGGCATGGTCCCAACGGTCCAATGACAGTATTTCCATCAATAAATGCGTTTATATCCATTTCAGAGTGTTATTATAATGGTTGGGGAACTTCCAATGGTCATATAGCTTCCTTGTGGTGAAGTACCATTCTTCATGGTTCTGGTATTCCAACAAGGTTCAAGTTCTGCAGATCTGTCTCCTGCAAAGTCTTTTCTGGAACTTCCTGTAGTTTTTTTGACTTGGATTTCTTCTTTTTGAGCTTCCTTGCCTTCTTTCCTGTGGTCTGAGTCTTTGGATTCCTCTTTCCATTCTTATTGTTATCTTCTCTTAGTAAAGTGATTTCATGCTGTTGGTTTTCTCTTACAGTTTCTGAGGTTGATGTCCCTTCTCTTACGATTTCTGGGGTAGTTATACTTGTTTTTTGCATGGGTAGGTCCTTCAATTTTTTTTGTGTTCTTTCAAACTCAACAACTAATTCTCTTTCCCTCTGTTTCTTTGACTTGACTTATCGTTCTTCTAACAGTCAATCTATTCTTCTAGCTATGAGATCCGTTAGTTCTTGATTTTTCTGTTCTGTAGCTTCCTCCTCTGCTTTCCTTCTGATTTGATCCTTCTCAATCCAAGTCTTTCCTAATAAAAGTGGAAAAGGGGTGCTATTCTCAACAAACCTAATAACTTCAAATTCTTCTTCAGTTGCAGTTCCATGAGAAATCATAGTTATATTAGTAACTCTTCCACATAGGGTTATTATCTTTCCTTTAAACAAGCCTATCCTTCCCAATGAAGGTATCATAGCAGGCTTCCCAAAAATTTCCCAAGTGCTTTCTGGAACAATGTTCACATGTGTTTCTTCATCTAATACACAGTCTATGTCGAAGTATTCTATTCTTGTGACTATGTGTTGTTTTTCTTTCAGGATCTCAGGTAAACTGATATCTCTGTGATCATCCATTACTTCTTTTAACATAGTTTGAGCTTTCTTCGATTCTTTCTCTTTCTGGTTCTTTAACATATCCTTAGTTTCTTGACCTTATTTACAGTTTTCTTATATCATGTTCATCTTTTCAACTTTAGCAATCATTCTTGGGAAATACTCAACCTCATGACCAATAACTTTACAACAAAGGAAAACAGGACCTATACTAGGGTATTCCTTATCAAGATGTCCCGATCTTCTGCAATTATAACACAATGTCAATCCTCTCTTTCTTTTAAAATATCCCCAGACTATCATGTACTACACACTGGGATCACAGTGCTGGACTTGTAATCTGCAAAAAATCCTTCTAGGTTCCTGCATCCATTTATTAGTCCAACAATTCTTTCTATGCATAGGAATGACATATTTTTCTCTATTTATATTAAATTTATTTAGATCAACTCTTTCTTCTAACTATGCCCTAGTTTTCAAACTAGGACAAAATATATCAAACATACCTAGATTCATACTTTCAAAGAAAAAAATTCCACTTATATTCCCTTTACTAGAGCACCATGCTTTAAGATCTTACATGTTTCTTTCAGATTGTTAAGAACCAAACATCAATATAGCATAGAAAAACCTCAGGAAAAGTACTCAACGCCTTGAAAAAGAGATAAATTCAAATAATAAGCCTCTTCGAGGGGGCAACCTCCTTTTACCCCACTTAAATGTTCAAGTACAAGATGATTCAAAATGCAAATGTCTCCTTGGTATATATAGGAGACTAAGAGGTATAATTACAACTAATGGCCTAAAGCCGACATAAATAAAATAACATTACTAATATAATATGCCCCAATTAAGGGGTAATGAGCCAATATTAGGGCTTAGCATGCCCCTCCCCTTGAGACAAGTGTTGTTCGCAACGCTTGAGTAACTTTGGATGCTTCTGTATAAAAGACTC
>SNQJ01S0004544.1:144453-162471 GCA_010110895.2 Picea sitchensis
GATACAGACACATGAGGAGCTTCAACATACTCTTCCGAAACATCCCCCGAGATGGCCATAAAAATGTTTTGTTGCTTACACTTGTGTCCCGGAAAATATTTGTCATCACAATTATAACAAAGGCCTTTGTGTTGGCGTTCAACCATTTCAGCCCTGGTCAATTTTTGGATCTTTAGTGGAGTAGAAGGAGGAGTGGGATTGACTGGTTTAGTGCGAGGATTAAAGGAGGGTTTCCAGTTTTGAGAGGAGACAACCTGTTTTTATTCCTTAGTTCTTTTAGTAGCCTCCACCCAACTCTGAGGCCAAGATATGAGGACATGGGCAAGAATTTCATCCTTGAGGCCACTGATGAAACATTCTTGGAAAAAAAATCAAACATGCCCTCTGTATGAAAAGCCAGTCGCTCAAAAGAAGCTATAAAGTCTTCCACTATGCCAGCTTGTTTCAACTTTGTCAAATGACCTAAATGGTTGGTGTAAGTGTCAAAGCGTTCATAAATCTCTGCCACAAAGTGTGTCCAAGCAATATACCCTTGACGAGAATTTTTTCTCCACTGCCACCATTGTCAACGTTCTTGATATAGATGGAGAACACCATACCAAAGTTTGGCCAAGTCATCTATAATGTTGTACATGTTGGGTATGTGTTATATTCTTTGCATGAGTAGTAGTATTTAGGTGACACAGATAACACCTGAATTTTTTTCCTCAGGAAACGTGACACCTGCCTCGAGAAATGTGTCATGTATTTGGGTGGTTTTTCGACACATGGTTTTTGCCTATGGTTTTCTATTTTCAGTTAAGGAATTAGGGTTTTGTACTAATCTAGGTCATTGGGTTAGGGTTTTGGATGCCGCTGGATCCTATATGTATATTGTATTGTAAACAATGTATTACAATGAATGAATATAGAATATGCTGGTTTTTTCGGTTTGGGTTTCCAGGGGAAAAATATCTGTGTAATGTTTGTATTTTCCATTGTATCTTTTCTGTTCTTTTCTAAATATCTGTTTGCAGTAGATATTGTACAAGGTTAGAATTTACAGTACAAAGAGAAATAATGTTCGATTTGAGTTACCCAACTAGTGGGATCTGAGCCATCAAATTTGGTCACATCCACATGTGGAAGGCATAGGTCACGCTAAAAGTGATGGAGCAGAAAATTATGGGAATGGGAGGAAGTTTCAGCTTTGGTATGCAAAGGTGGGTCAGATAAGGGGGGATATGCAGGGATTTGTAGCTTGGTATAGATCATCGAAGTGATAGATTCAACATGGGCAGTCATGTCCCGTTTGAGGTCTTCTTTGAGTTCCTCGATTGAGGCGAAAATGGAGGAGTGCATGTTTTTACTGATGGGCGGAGGGAGATGAGTAGTAATAATATGCCTTGGAATAGTGGAACCTCTGGCCATTATGCTCGAATGTGTTTACTGTATCTGGACATAACTTCTGCCACAAGTAAGTGAGAATTTCCATTTGCTTGAGACGATGTTTGAAATGAAAATTGGGGAGGGATAATATAACCCTTCACAAATTATGGTTTAATGCGTATCAATGGAATATCTCCTCGAGCGTTTCGTTGATCAATGAAAATCTACAGGGTTCGTGTGGAATGAGTTGTTACCATTACAGCTCACTAATTGCATATTTAGAAAAAAGTATGAAGGCGACGGTGATGATGAAAAGAGATTAAGAATTATAAATTTCTTAAATGCGCAAACCCGCTGGCGCACAAAAACAGATTGCATCATTTTTGAAATGAATACTTGGAAAAGATAACATACTTTTGCGCAAATCGTAGTTTAATTCATAGTAATGAAAAATCTTCTCCGAAATTCTGGACATTAATGACAATATTAACGGTTCCTGCAGGATGAAATACTAGCATTAAAGCTTAATTATTTCATATCTGGAAACAAGTACAAAGGTAGCGGTGATGGTGAGTTGCGACAAAGCATTGTACATTTCGTGCACCTGCCAACCCATGAAACCGATTCCAAGAAATACCCAAGTATGGAAAGCGAAAGGGCAGGTTACAAAATAAAAAGGGCAGAAGATATACCCAGGAGATGTGAAGGGCCAATTGTCATATTGCATCTCAGTGATAGATATCGACCGTTAATTTGTATGTCACAAAATTTCAGTTGTTGTTTGTGCGTAGGGGAACAACAGAAGCGCAATGGCGAGAGGGAAATTTGTATATTACTGAAATTCAGGTTCTGTATATAAAAGAATGAGACATTGGGAAAAAGGACCAAGAAAACATAAAGCGAAAGCATACGAGATGAACGGGGGTTTGTTTTCTAATTTGTAAATTGCGAAAGTCCAGGTGCTAGTTGCACGCGACGGAACAATGGAAACGCAATGTTAAACCTGCCTATGCAGGAACCCGTGATTCAAAAATTTTGTTCAATATGAAACGATGAAGCGGTCAATCGGGCAAGTGATATAAAAGTAACAATGGAAATCTGAAGACGCGAATTTTCCAAATCCCACACCTAGACATTTTCCGAAAAATGAGTTAGTAAAGAAAGGGAAAGCAGAGAGAAAAGAGAAACTAGAAATTTTCTGAAAAACGAGTAATACACACTAAATATGTACTATAAAGTATGAACATGAGATTTTATAAAGAATGTACGGATCCTGCATTCCATACTTAGCCACTTTTTGGATTGTGGGTTCTTGGACTGGCGACCTCTAAATTGGGCATCTATTGTTCTGTGGCCTACAAATAGCATCTAGAATTCCACGATATACAAATTGGCCAGTGGACTTGCGAACTAGCTTGGTCAACATTGCACTCCTTTTGTTTCGTGTCATACAAACAACACTCGAAGTTCCGCGATATACAAATTCACAAATAGACTCCAGGGTTGGCGACCTCAAGAGTGAGATTGTTTACGGATGCTTATCCCTATTAACTATTTAACATTATCTAAAAAAATTATTTTCAATACTAAATTATTAATATTAAATATTGATATTGTACAATTTAATTAGACAAGAAGGTTTGTACAATATGAAATGGGGAAGCGATCGGTCGGTCGGGCTGGTGATATAAAAGTAAGTGAAATATGAATACGTGAATCCGCCAACTTCCTTACCAAGAAATTTTCCTCAGGCTGGTGGGCTCAAAATTGGACCTCTATTGTTCCGTGAGCTACAAATAATACCCAAGATTTCCGCTATATACAAATTTATAAGCAGACTTGCAGGCTGACTCGCTCAACATTGCATTTATATTGTTCCGTGTCGTTCAAATAGCACTCAGAGTTCCGCCATATACAAATTGACAGATGGAATCTAGGGCTGGTGGGCTCAAGATTACGATTGTTTATGGATGGTGATCCCTATCAACTATCTAACACTACCTAAAAACCATTATTTTCAATACTAAAGTATTATATTAAATATTGATATTGTACAATTTAATTACATAAAATTATAAAAGGATGTGAAATATCTTATTTCAAATAAAAATCCGCGTATTCGGAAACTTGTGCTCCAAAATTTTTGTATAATATGAAACGGGAAAGAGGTCGGTCGGGCTGCTGATATAAAAATGGGTGGAATTCTGAACACATGTATCCATCAAGTTCCGCACCTAGAAAATTTCCCAAGAAACGAGTTGTACATAACAAATATGTACTTTTATAAGGTATGGGCATGAGATTTTATAGAGCATGTACGCAACCCTCATTCCACACTTAGCCACTTTTTGGATCATGGGTTCTCGAGATGGCGAGCTCAAAATTGGGCCTTTGTTGTTCCGTGCCCTACAAATAGCACCCAGATTTCCACAATATATAAATTGACAAGCGGACTTGCGGACTATTTGAATTTTAAGGGCCTCCTGTTGATGTAATAACACATTTGGACTTGGGCCAGTTTATATTCATTTATTACAATATCAAATGGAGAAGTAGTTGGTTAGGCTGGTGATATAAAAGTAATTGAAATCTAAAGTCGTGAATTCTCCAACTCCCGCAGGTAGAAGTTTTTCGAAAAACGAGTAATACATACTAAGTATGTACTCTTATAAGGTATGGACATGTGGTTTCTATAGAGCTTGTACAGTTCCCACATTCCATACTTGGCCACTTTTTGGATCACAGGTTCTCGGTCTGGAGGGCTCAAAACTGGGCCTCTATTGCTCTATATCCTAAAAATAGTACCCAGAGTCCCACAATATAAAAATTGACAGGCAAACTTGCGGACTAGATCGCTCAACATTGCACTTCTATTGTTCCGTGTCTTCCAAACAACATTCAGAGGAAATGAGTAATACATACTAAATATGTACTTATAAAAACTATGGACATCAGATTTGATAGAGCATGTACAAATCCCTCATTCCATACTTAGCCACTATTTGGATCGTGGGTTCTCAGGCTGGCAGGTTCAAAATTGGGCCTCTGTTGTTTTGTGCCCTACAAATAGCACCCACATTTCCATGATATACAAATTGACAAGTGGACTTGCGGGCTATTTGAATTTTAAGGGCCTCATGTTGATGTGATAGCACAATTGGACTTGGGTTAGTTTATATTTTTTTATTACAATATCAAACGAGGAAGCAGTCAGTCAGGTTGGTGATATAAAAGTAAGTGAAATCTAAAGTCGTGAATCCGCCAACTTGCACACCTAGAAGTTTTCCGAAAAATGAGTAATACATACTAAGTATGTACTCTTATAAAGTATGGACATGAAATTTTTATAGATCATGTATGGATCTCTCATTCCATACTTGGCCACTTTTTGGATTGCGGGTTCTCGGGCTGAAAATTGGGCCTCTATTGTTCGATGCCTTACAAATAGCACCCACAATTCCGCGATATAAAAATTGACAAGAAGAACTGCGGTTTGGCAGGCTCAACATTGCACATCTATTGTTTTGTGTCATCCAAACAACACTTGGAGTTCCGCGATATACAAATTGACAGACGTACTCCAGGGTTGGTGGGTTCAATATTGCCATTGTTTATGGATGGTAATCCCTATCAACTATATAACATGCTCTAAAAACATTATTTTCAATACTAAATGATTAATATTAAATATTGATATTGCACAATTTAATTAGACAAGAAAAATTGTATAGTTTGGTCGGGCTAGTGATATAAAAGTAAGTGGAAATCTGAACACATGCATCCACCAACTTCCACACCTAGAAATTTTTTGAGAAATGAGAAATACATAGTAAACATGTACTTTTTTAAAGTATGGACATGAGATTTTATAGACCATGGATGAATCCTTCATTCCATACTTAGCCTCTTTTTGTATCGTGGGTTCTCGGGCTGGTGGGCTCAAAATTGAGCCTCTATTGTTCCATGTCCTACAAATAGCACCTAGAGTTCCACGATATACAAATTGTTAGGAGGACTTGCGAGATCTCTGGCTCAACATTGCACTTCTATTGTCCCATGTCCTCCAAACAACACTCAGAGTTCTATGACATACAAATTGACAAAAGGACTCCAGGACTAGCGGGCTCAAGATTGCAATTGTTTACAGATGGTCATCCTATATAACATTATCTAAAAAAATTATTTTCAAATACTAAATTATTAATATTAAATATTGATATTGTATAATTGAATTACATAAAATTATCAAAGGATGTTAAATCACTTATTTTTAAAAAAATTAAGGAAACAAAATAAAGTTTTTTAAAATTCTATCACAACAAGGATAACAACGACCAACGAGCAATACATAGTAAACATGTACTTTTATAAAGTATGGACATGATATTTTATATATCATGTACGGATCCTTCATTCCACACTTAGCCACTTTTTGGATCGCAGGATCTCGGGCTGGCGGGCTCAAAATTGAGCCTCTATTGTTCTGTGTCCTACAAATAGCACCCTTGGTTCCACGATAAACAAATTGACAGGTGGACTTGCGGGCTCTCTGGCTCAATATTTCACTTCTATTGTCCCATGTCGTCCAAACAACACTCGGACTTCCGCAACATACAAATTGATAGAAGGACTCCAGGACTGGCGGGCTCAAGATTGCGATTGTTTACAGATGATCATCTTATCTAACATTATCTAAAAACATTATTTTCAAATACTAAATTATTAATATCAAATATTGATATTGTACAATTGAATTACATAAAATTATCAAAGGATGTTAAATCGCTTATTTTAAAAAAAATGAAGGAAACAAAAGAAAGTTTTTTAAAATTCTATGACTGCAAGCATAAGAACAACCAACTTGAATTTTAAGGGTCTCTTGTTGATATGATAGCACAATTGAACTTCACATAGTATATATTCGTTGATTTCAAATTATTCCAGGAGAATAATTTTACCAAGTTCATCGATTAAGAAAAAAATGCTAAAACAACGATGAATTTGAATTTTAAGGGCCTCTTGTTGATATGATAGCACAATTGCACTTCACATAGTATATATTCGTTGATTTCAAATTATTCTAGGAGATTAATTTTACCAAGTTCATCAATTAAGGAAAAATGCTAAAACAAGCCACATACTAATTTGCATCACAACGCCATAGAAATTATCAGGCGGATTTGTGGGCTAGCTGGCTAAAAAATTCAATTCTATTGTTCAGTGTCCTCAAAACGACAGTCAGAGTTATGCGATATACAAATTGAAAGATGAAGCACACAACCGAGAACCAACTAAACTTCAAATAGGCCGCAAGCAAGTTCCGACAAGGTTCCATAGAGCAGGATGCATCAACCTTTGCATTGAACAATTTGTTATACAAAGAAAAGACATCGACACATTCATTTTCTCTTGCATATGGTATATGTTCCTAGTAGAAAATAGTCAGGGCCATGGGATATATGGTGTTTGCTGCCATGCTTCCCATTTTTTGGACTGACCAATCCAATGCACATGCAATCCCAAGTAGCCGAGTCCGATGAACATTCATCTGGATGTTGAAGAAATATTACAGAGACACTTTTCGTTTCCTTCCAAAGTTTTATATATTTGTTTTTTTTCCCTTCTTCAGCCGATATGAAAAATTTCACTGTCCTCATTTAAGGTGAATTTTCTGTGTATCCAAAGGTCCCGCAACATGTAGAAATTGCTTTCCTTTTTCTGTAGATACATTTCATACAACAATTCTGCCAACTTAGGAAGCACATTTTGTAACAGGGGTTGCCTAACCATACAATGAAAGGTTGTGTTTCCCACGGTTCGGATGACAACATTGACACAATGTCCATATATATATGGACATTTTCACTGCATCGTATAAAATCAATTGTATCATCACTTATCAAAGCGATGGTAGAAGCAGGAGAGTTGCATTTCGCACATACAGGTTCAAAGGGGGTTGAGTACAACATTGGTTGCAACTAAAACACCTTCAACTTGGGAATGTGAGCATAGGAATTAATACATTGAACAATATAATACACAACTGCACCACCCTCCCCTTAAAAAAATAAAAATAAAATAAAACAGGCCGCAAAAATTTGTTGAAGGCTATTTGTATAAGCAAAGTGAGGATGATTTTGTGGATGTATACGCACAACAGTTGTAGAGCTAGCTAGTTTCTTCAGATCCTGTACTATATCTTCTCGTAACTTTTTTACAAACGTTGCCTGGGTTGTTCGAAAGATCCTTTCTCTAACATACCTTTTCTTTGTTATATTTTTGAAGAGCATAAGTGGAATCTGCCCTTTATGCAATTGTTGCTCCATTGACGAAAACAAATTTGAATACATATCGAACAATTGCAGCTGCAACATGGAACAGTGAAATATTTGTGTAACTTACCCGAGATACATGCACATGTGAAAGAAGAGGACAAAAATGAATATGAAAAGCGGTACCATTGCCTTGTCACTGTTCAAATATCCATCCTTTATATGGAGAATGTGTTGTGAGACAAGTTTTCTCTCCAGTGTGAAAGCTGCGCCAATCTTTCCGATTGGGTAAATATCAGTGCTCTGTGCAAGCTAGATGATAGTCGAGTCTGGGATGAAATGATATTCTGAACAAACAATGAAAATTGTTTCCACAATACTTGTTTTGTTGAGCTCAATAATTAGATCACAATCACCACGGTCATATACTGTTTTGGGCAATATGTTAAAATTTGTAATGGATATCCCATTACTCGACAATATCTTTTCTGGATGTTTCTGGACAAGTTGTGGAGGAATAGTCAGTGTCACTGTCATCATGGCCTCCTTGTCTGTCATGTCAACACGTATAATGGATATAGTTTTGTTTTCCTTGTCCAAGTAGGTGTTATAGACGACCATTATGTGCTCGATGATCACTTTTCTAGTTCAGAGGTTGTTCAAGCCCTCTATTGATAGTACTTTGGATGTTACAACTCTAGACATGGTGACAATTTTTGAACAGGAAAACTAAAGTGAATGGTAGTGTGCATTTTTTTTTTTTGTATTGTTCTTTCACTGGCATAAATCTATAAGTACACACATATCTTTGATGTACTATGGAGCCAGAGTTTTTCAACCACACCTCTTAGTCTGCGGAACATGTGGCACGTTTGGCGTCTTTCTTGTACTTGTTGATACTTCTTGCAAACTAAAAACCATGTATTGCAGATGACATCAACATATTCACCATGCCATAGATGAATATATAGCGAAGGATATTTGTTTGGTAAACATAGTAAGAGAAGAGCGTATGCATATTTACCTTTGGCCTTGCTGGCCTGTTGATGTCTGGGATGACTGACTGCTCATGCCCATGTCACTAGTCCAACTTTTTCTGATGCAAGTATGTGCAAATGAACATGAGGACTAAAAAACCATATGCATTGTATATTGTCCTTCAGAACGACTAAATAACCGTAAAATTGTATGCATCTGATTTTTTTAACTGGAAAAATGTTTAATAGTAAACATGGCATGAAGGTGGGGCACCACAGCCAATCTGTATATCGCGGAGCCCTAGAAGCCAGGGGAGAAGTCTTGAACCTGCCAACCCGACACCCACAATCAATAAAGTGGGTAAATATGGAATAAGGTAGAAGCGTGACCATAGATGTGAAACCATTAGTCTGCCAACCAACACACCAAGGCATTTTCAGAAAGAACACTAAGTAGATGAATTAGAAAACAAAAGGGATAATAGAAAATGGAAAAAGTAGAAATAGGGAGGGAAGAAAGTCCCATTGCTGCCAAGACATCATTTTCAAGTCTAATATTATATGCCCCCACCCGATTTTTATATTTAATTTACCAGCACAGTTGGTATACCTTTTAGAAGATTGAACCACAGAACCCTCTGTTGTTGCACAAAAAATATCATCTTCCTGTCCAACCAACCTGTTATTTCCAAGGTAGCAACGCCGAATATGAAATGGACATGAAGGCAAGTTAGTATGAAGACAAACATCTAACAGAAAGAGAAACATGTTTATTTAACTGCCAAAGAGTCCATTGTCCTCTCCAACCATTTTGTTTCTTTAAATGCAACAATGCAGTGAAAACACAACAAACATGCAGTAAGTTAGTATGTAGGAAGGCATGTAATGAAGATAACTTATAATGAAGACATACATGTAAAAGAAAGAGAAATAAGGCTATTTACCCGCAAAAGAGCCCATCGTCATCTCCAACCATTCTGTTTGTTTAAATGTAGCAATGCATCGAAAACAAAATGAACATGAAGCATGTTAGTATGCAAGAAGGCATATAATGAAGATAAGTTACCATGTAGGAAGGAACACAACATGTACATATAATAAACTAGGAAAACACATATACAGACAATAAATGAAATACAAAACAATGCAATATGAAATAACAGTATAATCATGCACCTTTCTATATCCTCTTCAACTGATGCAGTCAAGACTTCGTCGTTTTCTCCAACTATTTTGTTTGTTTGAATGTGGGAACACACAAAATACAATGAACATGAATGGAAGCTGGTATGCACTGAAGAACAAGAAATATGTACATACAGTAAAAGAGAGTCAACGAACAGTCTAAAAGATAGGCAGAAACATGAACCTTTGTGCTTCTCCATCCATAGTTGTAAATGTGTAATTTTTTTTTCCCTGCCCAAAATATATTACAAGGCACAAAATATCACAAAATTGCATGGCCGTAGCTAAACTATTTCTGGTTTTCCGTGGAAAATTATCCAGATATGCTTCCACCGATGAAAATACATGTTCTTTATCCTCTACACAGACTGTTGTGCCCACGATACAAGATTTTGGTTTTCCGTGGAAAACTACCCAGACATGCTTCTAGACATAGAAATATAATCTTGCAGAATATTTGTTGTACATATCATATCTCAAGTACAACACAAATTGTATTGTGCACACACCAGTCTGTGTAGAGGACAAAGAACATGTAATTTCATATGGGCACATCTGACCATACATGGTTTATAAATGTATCCTGCATATGATTTATCCTAACAAAAAACAACGGATATTGCAATTTCACATGTAATTCTCGAACAATTTTGCATGCAACTATTTTCTTTCATGCTAGCATTGAAGCACCAACAAAATATCATAGAAGAACAGATATCAACCTCAGTAGACAAGGAAAATAACACAACTTCATGTCGACTCATCGTTGCAAGGGCTGAACAACGGAAAGCACCCCAAAAACAATAATAATCCAAAAACAAAAACCCAGCTCCAACCACTAGTGCTAGACCCCAACCCTTCAAGGCTGAATCAAACAAAAGAAAACAACAAGCACCAAACTAGCGAGAAAGCATGAATAGGATGAACTGCACCCCTAGGGCCCCAAAGCGTAAACCTGAGACAAACAAACACAACCAACAACCCACGAACCAACGAACCAGTAAACAACAAATGTATCTCCAACGATTATGAAACTGCAGCTGAAGCACCAAAGGAACCGGAAACATACGACGACCATGCCACTACAAATAAGCAAACATTCTTACCTGCAAACTGCAAACACTAAACAACAAACAAGGAATACAAAATGAAACTATGGCATGGAAACTTACTCTGAAACAATGAAATGCAGAAGTGCAGGTGGAATCGTGAACAAAACAACAACAAGCACCAAATGACGAACCAACGAAGAAGAAGCACTAACCGAATCAGTAAACAATGTATGTAGCTTCAACGATGATGAAATTGCATTGCAAAGGTAGAACAAGGATGAAACATACATTGCCTATTCAACTGGTAGTGGACAACAACACTATACAAAATCATTGCAACATTGTATGGAAAATTTTGAGGAAAAATGTACTCCAAGAAGCGTATTTAGATAAACATTTAAGGATGTTAGGCTGTCTAAGGACCTCGCGGTATGCAAACATTGAAGCTGTCAGGCCTCTTGGAGGACCTTGCGTCATGTAAACATTTAAGCTGTCAGGCCCATTGAAGCATCTCGAAAAAAGTGTCAATACATTTCAATACAAATACATGCGGGAAGGACGTTATAAACTTTGGAATTCTCAATCACTATAAAGCTTGGATATCAAAACATTTCAATATTATTAGTACAAATAAAAACTTAGGGATATATTCAGCTAGCATAAAATGCTAATACAAACATTTGAACTAATGCTAGCATTAATCCACCTTCAATCAATACATAGGAAACATATATTATTCAAAAACACTGTATACGATAAAAAGTTTGGATATGTTGCCATATAAAACATTGGGAATAGCAAAGCTGACAATAAGACCTCCAATCTCTTATCCAATCAGATCAATACATATATGGTACTTTTTTATTATATAAAAATATATGTTTTTAATTCCCTAGCTCCAACAATAGGTATTATGCAAATATTTCTGGCGAAAGGACAAACTAATATGTAGTCAACAAATTATTGATCGCTATAGTCCCTCTATGCCTACAACATGGACTAATAAGTTGAAACGAAGGTCTTTACTCCATATAATTTATTTTTCTATTGCGTGTATAGCTATATACGAGGTCTCATTATTAAGGTTTCAACACATCACTCACCTATTATTAACATCTCTCACCTATTATTAAGGTTTCAACACTACTAAAATTGCATTCCGCCCAGGTTCCAGCCATTTCCTCAACTAAACAAAATGAACCAAAAAATGTTCTATCTAGGTATATTGAACATGAATACATGATACACTTTCTCATTTTGTAGTAAAAAAAAAACTTATGATAAACATCTTAAATTAAGGACCGCAATGGAATACTTAAAATTTTATGAAAATTTTCATCTAACAATGAGCAGATATAAAGAAAACTTCATTAAACAATGATTCGATACAATGCATATAATCAACAATACAAATACTTGTGAGGACTATGTTGAATCACCCTTCGACAAAAGCATTTTTATTTTAAAGAAATTAAAACGGATCTAGTAATTGAAACATAATAAGGATCTTTAATTTCACCAACGAATTTATGGAATAACTTATATATCAGTTGCAAAATTTACCGATTCAATATACAAGTATCTTTTTACGAATTTACATTACAAGAATTACATTATTTTACAATTGGTAAATAAAAATGAAGACCGACGTTCCAATGTTACTGAAGATGATTCTTGATATGGAGCTTGTGCAATGAATGATTCCTTCAGTTGCCAATATAAGGACTTCAACAGTACCTCCCAGACTTCTCTAGGGGTAATTTTATTCCCCCTTATCCCCCTGAGCCACAAAGGGGCCACACACAAAAACCAGAAATTCAATAGCACAAACTGTCCTCGCAAGGAGAGACTTCCACCTCTTGCACAAGTTTGCAATCCCAACTCTCCACAAGTAAACTAGTCAAGAAACATTTTGGCAGCATAACAATACTTAAAAAATGAGATCCCTTCTCCCTTCCTCTCCAATTCTTTTATAGGAAAATTCTCAATGACACATGTCCTCTTATGCACAACACAATTTTTTTAATAATTTAATTAATGATTATTCACCCACACCACTTGTCACACTCTCCCAAAGTTGCACATGTAAATTCTCTTTTTATTTGATTTAAATAGACATTTTTCCTCACACTCCCCAATTTGTTCCTATTTTCCCTCTTAGTTGTCTCTTAGTTCCCCAATCCCTCATTTAATTTGTGTCTCCTTACTAAATTTCAGTTTGAGTCGGATTATGAGTCTTATTTTAGTTAGGATTAGTGGTAGATTGAATCAATATGCTACTCTATGTGGACCACCTATTCTCTCATGTTTTAATTTCTTTTTATTTTTAAAATCCCTTTTATTATTTCAATGCAGACATGTGCATTTACCCAATTTTATTCTCATTTCTTCTTTCACTTAAATTATTCCCTTTTAATGTTTTAATTTAGCCAACCATCTTAGACTTAGACTCTTGTTAGATTTCTTAGCTTATAATTTTAATAATTAATTAAATATTTTGTTCTAACAAGGTCTAAATGTTTTTATTAGAATTTCTAAGCCATATGTATTTTTATTGACTCACAATTTGTTTATGTGACATGCCCTTCAAGACGCACTTCCATGCTCCAAGGGTGCCACTCGCCTTTGACTAGTTTGGAAGTTTGTCAGACACTTGGAGTCAACACTCCACTCGGTCGACCTTGTGAGAGACTAAGGGATTTCTAAGGAATAAGGATTCTTCCTTATTGCACGCCCCTTACAATTCTTTGTGAGTGTCTGTCTCAATATTCCCTCACAACATCATGGACCTCTTGAACTAGGCAATTGTTAACCTATAGTTCAGGTCACGACGAGAGTTCTAGTATGTTGTGATAGGGATGCTTCCACACCTCTCCCTCATCTTTCTGGTTTCTGTGTATGACCCTTTTACTCCTTATGTGAGTCAAATTAGCAAGCGCCACCAAGCCTGCATCCACTGACAAGGGAAATGTCAATAATCCATATGCATAATATCCATACTAAAATCATCATATAAATCACATGTGTGTAAATCAAATACTCAAACCAAATACATGTCAACTCCCTGACTCAATCCAGAGTCCAAGGAAGTCCATTGATATATATATATATATATAATTTAACATGTAATCACGATGACATCACAATATACTCATAATGAAGGCATAATCATTATGTGTCATAACTAGATCACTTGCTCACAAGTGTCCTAAAAGAATAAGTTAGTATAAAATGTGCTCAGTGGAACTGGATGTTACATTGGACTTGAAATTGCACGAGCTCTCCTAGTGGATTCCCTTGGGGAATGATGGCACTTGGTCCTATTCCTTTATTTCCTATCATTCCCATGCTCATCCCCATTTCTATCGGATATAGATGTTGTCACTTGTTTAGAACTAGATTCTTGCTTTGTGCCAGAGTCTTTATTGGCTTTCCTTTACAACATGTTCAATCTATGTAGTATCTCTTCTTGAGCTCTCATAATATTTTGATTATCAAACCTATATCTCTACACTTCTCTCTACAATATTCTCATAGTTACAGGTTCTTTCCTACCTCTTCTTCCATTAGACTCTATCTTAGCATTTCCCATGTTGAAATGTAGAGATATGACCTCTTCCTCATGGTTGTAGGACCCTTGGGAATCCTCCATGACTGTGGTTCTCATACATGAACATGTTGATCTATATTTAGCTTAATACTTATTTTCTTCTTATATCTTTTTACTTAGAAATTTTTTGAGTCATGGAGGGTTCATTCATGATGAGTGTATTTTCTTTCCCAAAGGACTCTGTTTTATAAAAAATCCACCTCTCTTCTCCACCGCATACAAATTTCACCAAGAGTTAACCATTTTATTGATATCCTTTATGGGGGGTTCACGGGTTGCCAGACCTGCGGTTTCACTTGCTCTTTTGGTTAAGTCTACTACCACCAAAATATACCAAAAATTTTGTGACCCTCATAATGTCTCTTAAATATAATCTTCTTCATGTTACACATTATTTTCGTCATCCCTATGACCGTTAATGATGTAAACCTATCTATTTCCTTCAGAGGGGTCAGTGGCCTAAGTTCCTGAAGAGAGAAGGGAGAAGAACTTTTCCTGAGAAAATAAGTTGCATTTTCCATTGTAAAAACCCTGTAAAAAAGGAAGTTTGCAGGTTGCTATATAGACAGGGTACGAGAATGCCTGATTCTCGTAGGCTGCACCATAGATGGCTTGCAAGAAGTTTGCAGGTTGCTCTATAGGCAGGGTGCGTGAATGCTTACACATGGGAAAAATGAGCATTTTCTCGAATCTTCTAGAAGGAGAAACTTCCATGGTGAGGTGGCATCCGAATGGTTTGGATCTTACTCACTTTCATGATTTAGTGGGATCATCCTAACCTCCTCACTTTATTCCTCTTCAACTTATAAAAGGAGACGAGCTCTCATGGAGAAATTTAGCTTGGAATCTTGGAGCTTTTTGGATTGGCTAAGTTGGATTTGGCTTGGAATTTTTAGCTTGGTTAGAGTGGTTTTGAATTTTTCCTTTGTCAAGATAGATTGTGAATATTATCAGATCTGTGCTCTCAGAATTCTTGGAGTGAAAGTGTGTGGGGAATGAAGGACAGTTGGAAGGGGCCTTACGACATCAAGGCCATGGTTGTAATCTCTCTTTCACATTTAATATGATTCTTTCCTATAAATCTTGTTGTGTTTTATTGTATGATTCCTTGATCACATACATAGGTTTATATTGAGTTTATGCTATTTCTATCACTTTGGTTGGTTGCGTTATTTTGCAGGATCATCATTGTATGAGCGTTGGAACAAAGCTAGGATGGTGATGGTGAGAGGAAGCGACACTTAAAAGGTATGTCACCCATCCCTCTTTAGTTAGTACATTCAATATTTAAAACTTAAGGAAAGCTTCATGTTCTGGTGTGTTTTTTTCTAGATCTAGGTGGATCTAGGGAGATCAGTTAGTGTCCGCACCTATCGATTAGTCCGATAACACTTCATATCCTTTACACCACAGGTTCATGGGTTTCTAGACTTGCAAAATCATCCTCACATTTCCTCCATGCCCGCCACCTCGCTGTTTTATATCAGTTACTTTTGTCACATTTCTCGAGATCTATTTAATGCCATTCCTATGGAAATTAACTGCTAATTGAATTATGAAAAGGTTGTTATTGATTGCATACTTTTTGAGGTAATAGCATTTAATTGTATTAACTTATCCATCGAAAACGACTTAAGTCATATTACTAAAGAAGATTATATTTCAATATTCTAAGGAATTCTATGCATAGTTCACCAACTACAGTAGAATGGCCATGATAAAGAAACAATTTTGTGGAGATACACTGAACCTGTTCGCACGAGAAGACTACACTTTTCAATGGTCAATATCTTACTTGTATTTCACAACATTTCCTTGACCAGAAAGGAATGAAAATAAGACTTGGACATAAGGTATTTCTCTAGCTAGATGCGTTCCCGAATTTTTCGATTGCAAAGACACAGTCTCCTGGTGCATTGACAAGTTTATTCAAAATTGAAGGGAAATTCTGCTAGATAATGGATCCCATGTCTCCTTAGTGCCTTCAACTTTCAAGAAAAATTTAAAATTACTAGATCTGACTATTACATTCACAAGAGACGAAGCTAAAAGTTTCTTTAAGGAGAAGAAAAATGAATTAGATCTTCCGCAAGAATACTTAGAATATCCTTCAACAATGCTAGAGTATATATCCAAGATTCAGGTTAGTTCATTGAAAAATCCCTATCGATAAGTAGCACGGATTTTTAATAGAATTACAGGACAAGAGTCTACGGAAACCATTCCATGGTTGGCTCTTTATATCTTATATTTTACAGTCCATGAAAAAATGATTTTTGATTGGGGAAAAATTATATCTATTGAAATTTCTTCACGACTGTCAAATTTTAAAGACACTAAGAAGTTCTACACGACTTCCTACTTGATATTTTCTATTACTTACTGTCATATCTTTAAGGGATTGAATATCGGGAAAATGGTAAATTATAATGTTGACCCTGTCACAATGTGGTATCAATCCCTGTGGAGGAAAAATGATGCTCACTACTTTGATGAAGTATATAATGAATTCATGTCTCTTTTTAAGAAGATGGTATTTGGAGAAAACACATCCACACTATCGCAAGAAGAATTAAATTTTATGAATAAGAAGAGGACTGTAGAAGAGATGGAAAAATACAATATTATAAGGATTTATTTGTCTCATGAAAAACCCCTTTATCTTCCTTATTGTGCTCCAAATAGATTATTTGTTGTTGAATTGGAAAGATAATACAAGTCCTGGTTGAATTTATTCTATGAGAAAAAGAAGAAGTAGTTTATCCCACTACAATGGAAGGTTGGTGAAATCTTTCTAAGAGGAACTGCTAAAATTGATGAATATACTACACAATTTGATTAATATAACAAAATTTTTGCAAAAGAGATTAAGGGTTTTGACCCTAATCATATTTTTCATGATCACATGGTATCGGTTGGATTAAATAATACACTTATTAATACTTTTGTATTTGGAGAAGAATAAGGAGACAACCATGATTCTTTGACTGAATGTAATGAAAGGAAAGCAGATGATATTGAAACCATCATAAGTACCACGGAACAATATAAGCAGAAAGGAAAACCCTCAAATGAAAAGAATGTTTAGTCTCCTATTATTTCCCAAAATGGAACCCTATCCAAAAAGAACTCTTAGTATATAACATCTCAACAGAAAAAATCTTCAATGAATAATTCAGATGATGGAGGTGATAAAAACCCTACTCATGGAAAATTCGAAAAATCTCTTAAATTACAAATAAAAAGAATTATGACTAATTCTCAACAAGAAATTGAAGAGCACATACCTAAGAGAGAGATCCATCTCGAAGACATGGATTTAGAGGTTGATATAGAAAATATCCAATTCCTTGATGATGAAGAATTAGTACAGGAAAATATACAACCTGTGGCCAAACTCGCTATGCAAGATGAAGAGTTTTCAGAAGAAGAGTCATTTTCTGTACATAATGCTTTATTTGATAAAGACTCAATAAAATTTATTTTTGAAAGAACCCTTTCAAAAAATAAAAAAGGGAAAAAATTGTTCTACATTTAACCTTAATAACATACTT
>SNQJ01S0004544.1:172694-184821 GCA_010110895.2 Picea sitchensis
ATATATATATATATATATATATATATATATATTATTTCTGCCAATTTTACACTTTACGAGCGAAGGTTCCTGATCATTTTCTCAGGAACTTTTGGTATATATATTCATCATTTATTTTATTTTATTTTTTATCTTAGTTGAGAAATAAATATTGTTGGAGTTTGATATATAACACTCTCCCATTTATATATATTGTTCTGAAAAATTCAGAGAAAATCTTTTAGAAAAAATTAAAGAGGAGTACCACCTCTATAAAAATGCAGGGGATTCATATCCTCACGAGGTTGTTGTTTCGGTCTTAATAGACTCAAACATAAACATAATCAAAATTCCTTCTTGTAACTCTAAATTATGCAAGAAAATGTGCATGCACAAATTTTTTTGTTAGAGAAAAATATGTAGATACAGAATTTTGGAAAAGAATGCATACATTTTTCTGCTCTTTAATTCCACCAGTCATCTTTTTTTGCATTGAATATAACATAAACTATCCAGATAAATTTTTTGGGTTGATAAATGCATTCTCCTCTCCAAGATATTTCCAATGAATTATTTATTTCTCAATTTTGAGCTCTGAGTAGAAAATTCTAGTCATCTGAATATTGTTAATTCACTCATTTTGCACACTTTTCATTCTAGTGCAATTAATCCCAGACACCAACTTCTGTTACATGCAGAAGTAAATATGTCATGAAATAGGAAATGTTTTCTATGAGATACATCATAATGATGATATGAAATTCATATAAACTCTCATATTGTCAATCTAATGCTCCAATAATATGGAAATGACAACTGTCTTTTTTACCCTTTTTTTAAGACTTAGAATTTTTAGCCAAACTAGCTATCTCCCAAATTGTGCACTTCTGGAAAAACTTCACTAAAACAAAGTTGTTTGGATTGATGAGTATAAAAAATTTCAAGTAAATATTTTTTTCCATATTTTCCATATGGGGACCCTTTTCCTCAGAAAATCCCAAAAATCTCAAAAAAGTGCCCTAGAATAGTGGATTTTTCCCTGTTTCAACATCCCCATTCCAAACCCTTTAGAATCCAGCTAATTCCTTCCCACAATATTTTCATGTCTACTTTTATAACACTTTCTACAAGTTTCAATAGTAAGTGTGCTCCTAGCATTGAGCTTGACCCTCATATTCAAAAACATGTAATTTGTAGCTTTTGGAAAATCAAAGCATAATTGGATGGTGGCCCTCTTTGGCACTTATGTAGCCCTCCTTAGCACGGAAAAAACCCAGAGGTTTCATATTAATCCAAATTATTTTTCTCTATTTATTTCTAAAATAGGTTTTTGGCTCCAAACTTGGTTTTTTTTTAGACTATAGGACAATTTTTCCTATGTGGTATCCTTCTCTTCTTCTCTTCTTACTATGTGGTATTCAACACATGTCAGATCCATAATGCGCAACACCAATATTTATCGCACGCCTCACAAACCAGTATCCCATGCGCACAACTTTTGTACCACGCACCAATATTCAATTGACAAATTTTATAGTGCACACCAATATTCAGTGCACACAATTTTTTATCCCACACACCAATATCTAGTGCACACAACCTTTTATGTCACACACCAATATATAGTGCACATACATTTTTATTCCACACCAATATCCAATGTGCATAGTGTTTTATACCACACACCAATATCCATTGTGCGCAATGTTTTATGTCACATGACAATATTTAGTGCGCACAACTTTTTGTATTGCGCACTAATATCCAGTGTGCACAAATTTTATAATGTGCACCAATATCCCATGCATGCAATTTTTTATTTCACGCACAAATATCGAGTGCACACAACTTTTTATGTTGTGTACCAATATCCAATGCATGCAAATTTTTATACCACACACCAATATCTAGTGCACAAGTTGTAAGTTTTTATATCGTGCCAATATCTAGTGCGCACAAATTTTTATACCACTCACCAATATCCAGTCCACATAAATTTTTATACCACACACCAATATTCAGTGCACACAACTTTTTATTCCGCGCACCAATATCCAATGCACTCAATTTTTTATCCAGCACACCACCAATTTTGCACTGCACAACACCGAAATTTAACGTACGTAAATCCCTTCTTTGCTTAGCTAATTTTTTTCCATATTTCCAACTTGCACAATTGAAACCATCATGAAAATGCTTGACTTTCTTGTCAAAGCTAATTCAGTCTCTTGGAATTCAAAATGACCCCCTCCATAAAAACCATTATGAGTGCAATTTTGACTTGAATTTTCTTAGAAATTTGATAATTTCACTCAGATTTTTCCATTTTCCCCAATTTGACACAGCGTAAATGTTGAGATGATAAAATTAAAAACCTCATGTTGATCTTTGGCCTATGCAAGTTTGGTTTTGAACCAAAAAGCTATGATACCATTCTGTAACATCCCCTAGCTTAACTGAGGAACATTACTTGTGAAAAAACACATAAATTCGAAAATTTTAAGTTAACTAAATTCTTGTAGCTTACCAGCTATGAATTATACATAGTTTTAACCATTGCAAATACCAATTATTTAAATGTAGCTACATCATGCTATCTAACATGAATGTATCCTCCTCATTGAGACAAACCATGCGTGCAACAACGTTTGTACTGGACATGACAACTATTCACAATGTATACACAATCGAATTTGTATAGCGTGCGACAACTATTCTCAACGCACGTGATGATTCAAGACTTGTGTTGGAATCCATTACCATTACTACTAAAATCGATTAAAAAACACATTTAAACTTCGAATTGTGAATGACATGAAAATAAAGCTTAAGAAATTGTCCATACTAGTTAAAAATGTAAATGCAACTAACAATTTCACCACAACAACATATAATGCATTCTCATGCACATAGTAAAACTCATAGTAGTTAGACTCATAAATTAACTCAGGAAAACAAACAAACACTTATGTTCTTATAATAGTTGTGTAACCAGTTGCTTGGGAAGGATGTTCCATCCAACCATAGACTTGATGTTCCAAATCTCAACAACAAGTCACCTTCGAGCTCGGGCTAGGAATCCACAAGAAAATGGTGTCTCTCACTATCCCCTCATAACTCATATATCCCACAATACACTGGTATTCTCCTATATCTATACTGAATTTCCTCCAGCTATCTTCCCCTTAACCTTCCCAACCCAAGGAATATACCCCCTCACTACTCTCATTCCATCGGGCATCCCATTCATTTATCAGGGTCTCCTTGGCACATGTAACTAGGAATATCTCTACTGGGAACTCAAGGGAACTCATTTCTAGGAAAAATCCTAGCAACAACAAGAAGCACTTGTTGTTACAGTGCAACTCACACATTGAGAGTTCACTCTTCAGGCCTGGAAACCTATATCTTCAACCTTCAGCTCCAAATCACTCAAAAATGCTATGGCATGCTCCATAATTCTCTCAACCTTCTTTCTCTATCTCCTATGCTCTCTTCTTGTTGTTAATGTAAGACTCATTGTATAAAAAATGTTTGTAAATGTCCATACAAATTTCCTCTATTTTCCAAAGACAATTGACAACTCACTCTGCCCAAATTTGATTGTACTTCATCCCCCCATGTTCTCTGATAACTATGGGATGTGACTCTCACACCACCCTCTTACATGAGTTTAATGATTAGACTATCATACACTCAATCAAAAAATTAGAAGTTATCCCCAATGATAATAAAATTTAGGAAAACAGGTTGAATTAATACCCATAATTAATTTACCCCTTGGACCCCTCTTAGACACTCTTTTCTCTTTTGGAAAACTTATCCCCCATCTCTTTCCATATCCCCTAGTATCTAGCATCACATTTTATTTATTTAAAAAAAAATACATTCACATATTACATCGCTTGGCCATAGCCACATTCATATCTACATTTTGCATAAATTAAATCAGGGATTATAGTGGGGATGTTACACACCTAGAAATGTTCTTCTAACTCCATATAATATGCTCATATGGGTATTACATTACTTCCCCCCTTGGAGTAGCAACATTCTTGGTGTTCTTCTTTCTAGGTACTTAATTTATATGTTCTTATATGTATGGCTATATCTTTGCTTCACAAAGATGCCACAAGTAAGATGTTATAGCAAGATTTGCCTCACCCCATGCAACTTGCTCATAAGGCCTTTTCCATTTCCCTATGAAGACTTGAAGTCTCTTTTTCACTTCCCAGGGATAAAAAACCATGTTTTTCACATATACGTTCCCTAACAGTTATACAACATGCGCATACACAGGTTGCACCATTACAACCTGCGTACATTAGGTTTTGTGACCAAAATTAAAAATTGTGTTGGGCTTCCATGCCACATCATGAGATACATGATCCTTGACCTTCAATATACTGGAAACATTCTTAATAGGCCCTTTAGTTCCATTTGAAGGCTATAAATTGGGCCATATCAAAGCTGTGGAAGAGGAGAGAATTCAACTTTTGAGAGCAAAGATACTCTGGAGAAATTTTCACTTCACATTGAGTCTGCATCCCTTTGTCCTTTAAAGTATGAAGACATTGTTTATCCCCCAAGATCTTCCCTCTTTGATGGATAACCTAATTGTCTCTCTTATATGAGCTTGCCTTTGGTGGAGGATTGAAGTGGTGGAGGCCCAACTGGAAGGTGTTATCACCATAACAATTATTTGATGGGATCTGATAGGCCACATATCTCAGGGACCACAAATCAATGGTCAGTAGCCATATCGGGTGGATAACTAGTGTTAGGTTTAATTATTTGAAAGTGGGCCGATAATAATATTGGGTTTCAACTCGAGACCACGTGGCGCCACTAGAGGCATTTCGGGGAGAAAATCAGTCTATCCCAAACCGCTTTGCCTTGTCCTCGAAATTTCCAAAAGACACACTCTACAAAGATTGCTGTGCAAATAGACAGAGAAAGTAAGTTGGGGGTTATACCATTTGCAGGTTAGAAAATTTGCAGATGAATTTGATCATTTGCACGCATATCATTTTTCAAGTTTCAGTTTCCATGGTTTCAAGCAATTTTGACCAGTTATCTTCCAAGGTGAAGTCCGGGCAAAAAGGAGCACATTTTGAGAAATTGAAATAGGTTTATACTCAGCATGGGCCATAGAACAATAACCTCCCCGAGATTTCTCCTAGCTATTACATACTGGGAGAATCGAGGACATCTTGGAATCTTATATTTCTGGATTCATGATTTTTTCTTTTGGAGACATATTTTTCAAATGTAGATCCCAGACAAATGGAGGAAACTTTCATAAAACTGAGAGAAATTTTTATTCAATACAATATAATGTACAGAATCCTATCCCAAATTTTACACAGGTGTCATGGATTGGAAGAGTCCAAGAAATCTTTGAACCCTATTTTTCAGTTTTCATGATTTCCTGCTCGAGACATGTTTTTGCGGCACGTGTTCTGACTAGTTGGAGATGAATTTGGAGGAACCGAGAGAGGTTTCTCTTCATAATGATCTTATATACATAAATTGTTCTCATATTTTACACAGATATTAAGGTTTGATATTTACATGTGGAATTATGAAGCCTATTTTTCATGTGAATGGTTTCCAAACGAAACGTTTCTTTATTTGTAACCAGTTTGGAAAAAAAAGGACTCACTGTTTGTATAAAATGTGAAGAGATACGTATGTATCAGGGTTGGCAGAAGTGCAAGAGAACCTTTTTGTTGTTTCTGAACTCAATTGTAATTTTCTGGAGATGAATTGAATACACATGCAAAATCTTTTGAAGTCTCTATGAAAATATTATAATGGTGGTGATATGAGTTTTGTCTCCTTATTCTAAAGCGGCCCGATATGAAAATAATAGTAAAAAGACCGAGGTAGTGTCATCTCATGGTTTATTTAGGGGACACAAATGGTGTGAATTAAACCTCCCACAACATTCACCGATATCAAGGTTGAAGATTGACACTAAGTCAAGAAAGAGGAAGAACGATTTCCCAGCGCACAATACACAGACACCAACCCGAAAGGAAGTTTCGTTTTTGTTTTATCCACTGTCATTTCGTAGGGAAATCATTGCAGGGATTCTTGGTAAGGCAGTTGGCCCAAGAAATACATGGTTTTTACTTGAGGTTCCTTTGAAGTTCTGGTTCGAAGACAGATTATTTATGATGAGTTAATTAAGATTTCTAATAAATGTAAGGTACTTGAGTTGGAAATATTTCCGGTACTCTCAAGGCATTTTGATGAAGGTAATTTTTTATATGAAGGCTTGGCTCCTGCGAAGACCATGACTCAACAAATCATTGAAATAGAGATGAATAACATAAACACTTCACATCCTGAAAATTATTGGCTGCTAACAAACATTACAAAGTTCCTATGAAGACGAATGGAACAACAAAGGATAAAGTCAAGTGGATTCAACGCCAAGTACCTAGTCAAAGGACTAGCAAATTTCTTTCATTGATGATTTATGGGTGTTGTTTTAAATCACTGTTAAAATTCGCTACGAGATCAAAATGCACCTGGAGTTAACACAAAAGATGGAATAAATATTTCATCAAATCTTGCAGTTTTCAATGTATATGTGCAATTTCTTGAAAAGGTCGTGTGGTAAGCCAAGGAAAATAAATTCTTTTAGCCACCCAGGTTTCTAAGTGTTGAGGTGTCGCTCATCATGGACAATTTCTATAGAGAGCTGGATAGCGGTGAATGAAGTTCCCTTCTATTACAACTATGGATTTGTGCTTGCATGTGATATTATTTAGCTGGATCTACATTGTTGATGTATTTCATGATTTAGTGACATATGTTATATCCATTATGATGGTATTATTGCATGTTTATAAAGAACCAACGACCATGTGCAAAACTAATACATCAAGGAGCTTGATCTCAGAATTGGAAAGTATATTGGTGAAAGAAATGTGGGTTGCGATGAGAGCATTGTACAGATTTGGGTTTTTGATGGATAATGGTGACATGTTAGATCAAGGTATGCACATGTTTTGGGAACAACCCAATGGATAGGAACTCGGTCTGTCATTCTTTTCTACCTCGCAGAGAAGATAGCATCTCTAGTTAGAGCCTATGTTATCACCATAACAATTGTTCGATGAGATCCAGCGGGCCACAGATCTCAGGAAACACAGATAAATGATCAACATCCATATCGAGCGGAGAACTAGCATGAGGTTTAATTATTTCAAAGTGGGCCAATAAGAATAATGTGGTTTCAACTCAGGACCACGTGGCGCCACCGGAGGCATTTCGGGGTGAAAAGAAGTCTATCCCAAACCACTTTGCCTCGTCCCCGAAATTTTTGAAAGACAAACGCTACAAATATTGTTGCACAAATGGCCAACGAAAGTAAGTTGTGGGTTATACCATTTGTAGATGAATTCAATCAGTTGCACTCATATCCGTTTTCAAGTTTCAATTTCCATGATTTCAAGCAATTTTGACTAGTTGTCTTCCAAGGTAAATTCCGGGCAAACCAGAGCACATTTTGAGAAACCGAAAGAGGTTTATACTTAGCATGGGCCATAGAACAGTAACCTCCCCCATATTTCTCATATCTGTTACATACTGGGAGAATCGAGGACATCTTGGAATCTTATATTTTCTACTTCAAGATTTTTTCTGTTGGAGACATAGTTTTCAAATGTAGATCCTGGACAGATGGAGGAAAATTTCACAAAACTGAGAGAGGTTTTTATTCAAGACAAGCTTATGTATTGGAATATTCGAAGAAATATTTGAACCCTATTTTTCAATTTTCATGATTTCCTGTTCGAGACATGTTTTTGAGGCACGTGTTCTGCCCAGTTGGAGATGAATTTGGAGGAACCGAGAGAGATATTTATTCATAATGATCTTATATACAAAAACCGTTCTCATATTTTACACAACTATTATGGTTTGAGATTTAAAGGTGGCGTTATGAAGCCTATTGTTTCGTGTAAATGGTTTCCAAACGAAACACTTATTTATTTGTAACTGGTTTGGAGATGAAAGGACTCATTGTTTGTATAAATGTGAAGAGATACGTATGTATTAGAGTTGGTAGAAGTGAAAGGGAACCTTTTTGTTGTTTCTAAATTCAATTGTAATTTTCTGGAGCTGAATTGAATACACATGCAGAAGCTTTTGAAGTCTCTATGAAAAGATTCTAATGGTGGTGATATGAGTTTTGTCTCCTTTCATTGTATGTATTTCCCGTGCTCTTTATTTCAATTCACATTTTCATCTGTTTAAATTGGAGAGTTAAATGCCCATAATTCATCTTGTGACTCTCTCGGCTTAAGCAATTTGAACTGTGTGTATTTTTTCTTGACTAATTCATAATTCATTTTAGTAATGATTTGATGCAGTTATTTGTTTTCTCCTTCCTCTTACCACTCTGATTAAACTCAAATTACAACTCAGATTCATTAACTCATTCATCCTTTATCCTATGGAGAGTTCTACTGGACAACCATTTGTTTTCATTCAATTTTCGAATTTTGACTCCATAGCCCTTCCTAGCCAACAAATTTATAAAAAAACCCCAAAACAAACCAAATCTAGCCACTAATTATCAAAGAAATACCCAGTGACACGAGAGAGCCCTCTCTGAGTTGAGTAGGCTAGTGCCCATCTCTAAAGTAGGTTGAAACAATTACCTTTGTTGTTTGTCTGTCATCCAGACAAAATTTACAGAGTGCTAACATAAGGGACTTAGTTTCTCAGTTTCGAGACGTGCCGACTCAGAAGTTTGTCACTCATACACTTTTGTTGATCATCTTTTAATAGAAATACACTTTTCTCATCCAATTGATATCTTGCAAATATTTGAATTATTATTCCATGGGCGTATTTGTTATGAATGTTAATGGATTATGTGATTGTATGTGCTAGCATTATATATTATCACCATATGCTTGCATAAATTGGTTGTTGAGGACAAGTTGCAAGTATAAATCTTTGAGTCACATGCTCAACAATGATCTTCATCGAACATATAGACGAGGTAGGCTCTTTATCTTATCATGTTGGCATTTTCATTTATATAGAATACTTGGGATTAGAGTTTATTTCTATAGTCATTATGTCTGTTGTGGTTTACCCCATGCCATAAAGTGATTTTCCTCATAATATAATTGGTTACCATATTGAGGATTGAATCTTCTATTTTGGGGTTTGGAGTGTTTTTTTCATTCGATTGCTCTCTGTTAGCCTGAGTTTCCTTGTCGCCTGATTGCTTGACAGTCTCTTTTTAATTTGTATATGATTTTCTTGGATTAACCCTTTCCAAGGTAGTGTTTTAATACATATACATGGTTTTTCCCTTAACAGACTGTTAAGCCCTAATATTGGCTCACTACCCCTTAAATGGGGCATATTACATTAGTAATGTTATTTTATTTATGTCAGATTTATTCCATTAGTTGTAATTATACCTCCTAGTATCCTATATATACCAAGGAGACATTTTCATTTGGAATCATCTTGTACTTGAACATTTATGTGGGGTAAAAGGATGTTGCCCCCTTGAAGAGGTTTATTATTTGAAATTATCTCTTTTTCAAAGTGTTGAGTACTTATTCTGAGGTTTTTCTATGCTATATTGATATTTGGTTCCTAACATATGGTATCAGAGCTCAAGGTCTTGGGGTTTCACTGCTACATCTGAGACACCTTGGAATTTTCACTCTAACTTTTTTTCTACAATGTTTCATAAGGAACGGCTTGGAGGATATTTAGTAGATGGATCAAGGTACGTTGGGTTAAAATTTCAGCTCCTGAGACCTTATACTTTCAGAGATACAGCCTGTGAAAGATAGGGTTCTGGAATCATCCTGAACTGAGTCATTGTGGAATCATACCCAGAAGGGACGAAACTTGGGAGATACAAAAAAATAAAGATTGTCTAGTAGAACCACCTCAAAAATCAAGGTTCAAAAGTGATACTTGGCCAACATGCCACCCAAAAAGGGATCTTCTACACCAAATAAGCCTCTAGACAATCCTACTTGGAATCTTGATGAAGGTGAAGAAATGCATAGGGACATAAATGATTTACAAAAGAAGATATTAAAAAAATATGAAATACAAGAGATGGAAGCTAAGTTGGAGGCAAAGATGGATGGTTCAAAAGAGGAGATCATGGAAGTATTGAAAATTTTCATAACAGAGAAGACACCTGAAAGTGAAAATACATCCCATGAAATTCATGATGAGAACACAAGGAAGGTGAATCAAGAATGGAGAAACCCCAACTTTGGGTTGAAGACCAACCACGTTCCTAAGATCGATATGAGGAAGTTTGATGGTAAGGATCCAATCACATGGATACTTCAGATGGAGCAATTCTTTGGTCTACATAATGTGCCACATACACAAAAGGTACACATTACTTATTTATATTTAGAACCTAATCAATTTGTATGGTATCGATGGCTTTTTTCTCGTAAATCACTCATCACTTGGAAACTTTTCACAGAAGAAATGATAGCACACTATGAGGATACAAGGAACAATACCTTCTTTAGCCAATTGATAAATCTCAAGAAAAAGGGTTCAGTTACCGAGCACATTGAGAACTTCCAAAGATTGAATATAAAGGTAAGCGATATTCCAGATGAGCACTTGATCGATGTATTCATAGGAACTTTAAAGGATAACATTCAACTGATATCGGCCCCGACTGGGTTTCCTCCCTAAGTGGTTCTTATATGCAGATACTATCACCCCCGCCGCATGTCAATTATGTGGCATTGTCTCCCATGATTTCAACTTCTGATGCTTTGGATCCTGTAGTTGACATGGTTATCTCTTCGGTAGGGTTATTGGAGCCTGATATCCTTACCCCTGTCATGACCCTTGACATGTGTTCCTTCCCGAGTGATTATCTTCCATCCAACAAAGATCTTCTGGAGGCCATGACCAAGTTTTGTCCCTTGACATGGTATCCTTCTAGAGCGTTATCCTCTCGGAAGCCATGATCCGGGCAAAACCATGAGCATAGTTTCTCTTCTCTGTGGAAAGCTCATTAAAAAATGAAACACAGGCCTTGAGCATAGTTCTTTTCCTATGTCAAGCTCGCTAAAAAATGAAACAATCACCTCTCTTGAACCTTCTTTTCATCCACCCTTCTCCTTTTTCTCATCTCCTAGAGAAATTGGTGACGACCTTAGAGCCGGTGAATGAATTGAAGCTTGGAGGGCATGTCTCCAACCTTTGCCAATCATTCTGGAGCTAAGTCTCTAGATTTTAAGCTGGGGGCATATCGAGCTTATCCTTTGTTCTTTCTCATGCTCGTAAATACATGAGAATGCATCTGGGTAGACTTTTATCACTTTTTCGGACCTATATGGACACACGAAAAAGGAACCCCCCGTCACCTTTAAACTCTTTTCAAACTCTCTAAACATGAAAATATCGTCAAGTGATCTTGCTTCCTTTCACACTCGTTAAAAGGTTTGAAAGGGCGTATTTCGAGTGGTAGTTTATCTCTTTTTCGGCCTCGTGAGACTAACTGTACGAAAAAGGAACTGAGAGAGTTCTCTTTTAAGTGTTTTTCTAGACTCTATAATCATGAAAAACCTTCAAGTTTTCTGTCTTTGGACTCGCTAAACAAGAAATCGACAGGCCCATATGGGATCGAACCCTTACTTCTTCCAGTTAGTTAAACAAAGGAAGAGGAACTTACCAAAGGTGAGATTTATCGAGCATGTGTTATCCTCCTCGATCTCGTTAAATTAAAAAGAGGTACTCGTGTATCTAGATGGGGGAAAAAATTGAAAGAATCAAGCCAAGCAGTTTTGTGAGAACATTACCAAGTAACTCTTAGAGTCACCCTTGAACACGAAACTTTGTCTTTGCGCACATCTTAATCTGCTGAACCTCTACATTGAACCAATCCTATGAGTTTTTCTTACTCCTTTGGGTCACCTGAAGAAAGTCACAGTATCCACTGCATTATCGTGTTTTGGTCCATGTCACATTTCTTCTATTGTGCCTCAGTGTTCAATGGAAGTATCCGCCTCGAGAGTCAGCCATCACAAATGTCTTGTCTCAATACCCGTGTCAGTCCATGTTCATTTGATCTACCACTTACATCTCTGTGTTTGTTTCGTGTCATTTATGGGGG
>SNQJ01S0004544.1:185929-205257 GCA_010110895.2 Picea sitchensis
ATGTCGGCTTTATTCCATTAGTTGTAATTATACCTCCTAGTCTCCTATATATACCAAGGAGGCATTTCCATTTGGAATCATCTTGTACTTGAACATTTATGTGGGGTAAAAGGAGGTTTCCCCCTCGAAGAGGCTTATTATTTCAAATTATCTTTTTTTCAAGGCGTTGAGTACTTATTCTGAGGTTTTTCTATGCTATATTGATATTTGGTTCCTAATATAGTCATGTACATACACGAGTTGTCCTTCTATAGGGCACGCACAGACACAATTTTGGCTTGAACAATTGCGTACATCAAGTTTTTAAGATTATTTACTGGGTTTGGTGTTTGTTGGGTGAGTTTTGATGGTTGTTAAGTCTTCTTGGGTTTCTGTCCCAACTGTTGAATGCTTGCAGAATGATAGGAAATTGTTTTATGGTAGAATTTTTAGGTGGTTTTTCTTTCTCATCATATTTTTCATTGGTTTTCCTTGCATTTTGGTCTGAGTGTTTACTTCTTGGTATCCTTCTTATCTTGTCTGTTTTTTCTTGCAGTGGAGTCTATATATCAAGTTGTTGTTTAGTCCTTGCATTTTCATTTCTTTATATTGAAAATACAAAAATATGCATTTTTCATTTTGGAATTTGATCTTTGGGTTGTTTAATATTGATCTTAATATACATGGGAAAATTGCATCTTATTGAAATTGCAGAGTTGAATAGAATGTTTCATTTTGAAAGATTATCATATTTTGGGAATTTGAGATTAGGACTTAGCATTTTGTTTATATTCATTTCTTTTATATGTTGATTCATAACATCATCAGTTTCATGAACACATATTTTTAGTAAACAAATCCATTAAAAGTAACGTTGATTAATAAAAATTGGTTAGAAATAATTTTATTTTTCAGAGTACACAAACAAGCATAGGATATAGGGCCTTGGAAAAGGATTTTGTGAGTAAAATTCTCCAAGGCTATTAAACTCAACATATGTGTTTGACCATGGAGTGGTGAAATCCATTATGTAATTATTGACGTCAAGACACTCCGCTCACACTGGAGTTAAGAACGAGGTCGGACGAAGTTGGTTGCAGAGATAACCCTCTAATACCTTCTTAGAGTCAGATATATTTCTAGGGATCTATTCATATATGGGGGTCTTGCTAGTACCTTTACCTCTATGAGAGGCAACGCTTTCAAGATTTTATTCTTTGTTACCCTACCCATACAGTGGATCTGACTTACGACTATTCACCTGTGTTATGAGGAAAATATCTCTATGGCTAGGGGTAAACCACAACAGATGGAAATGACTGTAGAAATCAACTATAATATCAAGTATGCTATATAAACAAATATTCTAGCAAGACAAGATAAAAGGCCTACCTTGTCCAGACGTTCGATGAAGTCCACTGTTGAGCACTTGACCCAAAGCAATACACCTGTAACTTGTCTTCAACAACGAAGAAATGCAAGCATATGGTGATAATATATAATGTTAGCACATTCAATAGCATAATCCATCAACATTCATAACAAATATGCCCATGGAATAAAAATTCAAATATTTGTGAGATATTAATTGGACGAGAAAAGAGTATTTCTATTAAGATGTAATCAACAAAAGTGAATGAGTTACAAGCTTTTGTGTTGGCACGGTTCAGAACAGAGAAACTAAGTTCCTTCTAGCTGGGCAATATCATATAAGAGAGACAATGAGGTTCTAAATCAATAAGGGAAAAGCTTGGGGGCTGAAGAATGTGTTTAGACTTAAAGTAAAAAGGGATGCAAAATCAATGTGAAGTGAATAATTTCTCCAGAGTAACTTTGTTCTCAAAGTTGAATTCTTTCTCTTCTTTTCCATAGTTCAGATTTGGCCCATTTGTATCCCTCAAGTGGAACTGAAGGGTTGAGTCAGAATGTTTCCAATATATGGAAGGCCAAGGATCATAGATCTCGTGACGTGACATGGAAGCTCGACACCATTTTTTAATTTTGGGCACAAATCTCGATGTACGTGGGTTGTAGTGGTGCAACTTGTGTATACGCATGTTGTAATATAGGCAAGGAGCGTATATGTAGAAAAATCATGTTTTTAGCTCTGGGATTTGCAAAAAGGGATTTCAAGTCTTTATAGGGAAATGGAAAAGGGTCCTCTGTGCAAGATTGGATAGGGTGAGGAAAATCTTGCTATAACATATGCCTCCTAATGTGTGAGGTCAAAGGAGTATCTGCGATGGCTGAAATACATTATAATACCCAAAAGTGGAGTAATGGGGACCCATCTGGAAGAACTATCTGCTCAATACAATATGTAATGACTTTGCATATATGGCTGCCAATTTGAATTACACTGTAGATCCATGTGAAAATATAACAAACAGCTGTCCACGACCATGGATAGGCAATACAAAGGTGGCTACATGCCAAAGACTATCATAGTCATGAACAAGGCCCAGTAAAACCAGTCTCAAAATCAATCTGAAGATATCTGTATACAGTGGAGTAAAATATGATCTCCCATGATCATTGAAGTCACACAGGTATTGCTATAGTGGGAAAACCCCCTACGGACTACAGTAGGGTTCTAAAGTGCAGGCAGAGCTAACCGTCTAAAGTCTCCTTCTTTTAACAACTATCCTGACAGTACCCCACAATCATATATAAGATGCAAAGTATAGGGATCCAATAGGCTTACCTTAAACCCCATGTCCAGTGTCGATCCCTTTGCGCTCCATTATTTCCTGACTGCAAATATCATCCCAAGGCCAACCTACATTCGCCAAAAGACAAACAAAAAACTACGAGCACACATTCTATATATTTATTAGTGTTTTAGATATAAAAAAATATATAAATAAATCATAAAGATTGAAGACATCATTTGGCAGGACAAAAAAAGTACTTCTTTATATTAATATCACAGAGTATCTTACAATGTGAGATCGATAACTGCTCCTCGAACTTGTTCCTGGGATCCTCTTCACCAAGCTCCAACTTCTTCCACGTATCTTTATCGTCTTCAGTTCTCTCTAGGGAAATGGCAAGGGTTTGCAATGGAGGAAAAAGGGCTAGAATAAGGAATTCTGACTCAAACTCACAATGTGGTGGAAAATAATTGGGGCAAGGGGGAATACTGAAATGGGCATATTTTCTTCTCTCGTGCTTCTTGTAGGAATGGGAACCAACAACTTATTTTATATGACAAAAATATATTTATTTGGTTGGGTGACCGACTATGGGCGGTCAATTGGTTAGGAAACTACCCAAAAGCCCGTATTCCCTTGGAGATTTTTATTTTTTTCAATTTTTGTGAGTATACACGGGTTGTAATGGTGCAACTAGTGTACACACACAAGATATAGAGGTGAATAAAGCATGTGTACATGATAAGTAGTGGTGCGAGGCACATACATCTTCAAAAATATGGTTTTTTAGAAGAGCTATTCAGTGATGGCTTTGAAAAAAATAGAAAGTAAGATGGATTGATGCCAGGTATGCATGTATGGTGCAATTTAGGGTTATAACAGATGCCCCCTAATGTGTGAGGTCAGAAGAGCATCTGATGGCTGAAATACATTACAAATCATCACCAATGTACGAAGCGAGTGAGCCCAGGGACCAGAGTTCGGGAGGTGCCATCTGCAAAATAATAATTGTCTCACCGAGGCAAGCATACCCATGCAAAGGATGAAATAAAATCATGGCTTCCAATAAAATACATTGCAGATCCATGTCACATAACTATATAAAGTGTATCCATGAGCAATACAAAACAAATCTACATCTCAAAATAAAAAAATATACATGTCTAGTATCCATCTTCAAGAAGCCAATGATGCATGATGGCTGGAGATGAGGCCTTTAGAGCTCGAGAAACAACTTCAAGATATTCAAAAATCAAGTAGGAGTGTAATATGAGTGTACGAGTTCACTACCCAGAGGTCTTCGACAGCTCGTCGGGAATATACAAGAGGATCTCGGTGATCAAGAAGAGGACTTCATTTGATTTTGAACAAGGACTTGATTGGACTTTTCAGGATGGCTAGGCATGAGGACAAGAGACAAACTGCAGAAGGACCGACTCAAGCTGGGAAAAACTTCTCTTTGAAAATAGAATGACAAATGATGAGACTCAGGCAACACGACATTGACATAAGTTTACGATGCAGGAGGCAACACAAACTCTCCATATGTTTGGAAGAATAACCAAACAGAGGAGGACACAAATCTATGTAGCGAGAACAACTTCCTAAGGNAGGATTTGATTTTTCCAAGGGCAACTCATTGTGATGCCAACAAAAGAAAATACTTTTCCCTTCCTCTTTTTGGGGTATATTTGATTTTTTTTGTCTTTTTGAATAATTTTGGAAAGCTTGAAAAATAATAAAATAATGCTATGTTACAAAGGAGGAACAAGTGTCACAAACATATAAGTTCCAAGTGCAAGGAACACACTAATGCTCAGAGAAAGGAGATATATGAAGGAAAAGGACACTCGAAAAATTTTCTCCATGGGTCAAGGTGTCAAGACGCAAAGGAAAAGTGCTACAAGGCTTGTGTATAAGGCATGCTTAAGATGGTTCAGTTGAGAGAAACATGGAGCCGACATTAGGCCAAAGACATAGGGATGAAAATGCGGTTAATAAGACACAATGATAACATCCTTCGATGTAATTTTAATGAGCCCAAAGAAGGTAAGCTCAATGATTTTTCACTTTTAGAGGGTCTAGAAAAGCGTAAAAGAAGACTCCACTGGGGTACCTTTTTTGAAAATAGTCTAGTTGGTTCGAAAAAGGGGTAAACTAGCACCGAAAAGATGTCTATTCAAAACCATTTTAACGTGTGTGACAAAGAAAATATCACTCGACAATCTTTTCAATTTTAAGGAGTCTGAAAAGAGCTTAACTATGGACTCACTGCCTTTTTCTAGATTTAGTCTCCCTAGCTCAAAAAAGTGAAATTTACTGAGGAGAACTCTCCTGGCAAGACGAATCTCCCGAGGTGTACCTTTATCCTTCTTAATATACAAGCCAAAAAAAGGGGTAAAATCATGCCAATAGATGTTTTTATGAACCAATTAACGAGTGTCAAGAAACAAGGTCACTCAACGATCTTTTCATTTTTAAGGAGTCTGAAAAGAGATTAACTATGGACTCCATAAGGGATGTTCTTCTTGACCAATTTAATGAGTGCGAAGAAACAAGGTCACTCATCCATATTTTCACTTTTAGGGAGTTTGAAAAGAGCTTAACTATGGACTCTGTGGGGGTTCCTTTTTCGTAAATTTAGTCCCTCAGGTCCGAAAAAGGGTTAAACTTATACCTAAGAATACTCTTCTAGAGAACCGAAGTTCCTACAGTATAACTTTGTTCATACGATTGACCATCCGAACCCAAAAAGGGGTAAAATACCGCTAGACAGACGTGCCTTCAAGTTTTAGTTTGGCGAGCGTGAAGTACAACAAGATCACTCAGTAATATTTTCATGTTTAAAGAGTCTAAAAAGGGTTTAAAGAAGACTCATCATTGTTTGGGAGTCCCGAGGGTGATGTCAAGAGTGATGATGAATCATGCAAATGAGGCTCAAACTCATAATCAGGACACGACTAACAAGTACTCCTGAGCCTAAGGTCATTAACAATGGCATGGATGCCAAAAACAATTAGGATCTAACTAGGGCATCCATGTAGAGGAAATATATACCACTAAATTACGACACTTCTAAAGAAGTAATGATGGTTCCGTGTCGCAACTCGGTGGGATCGATCCTATGGAAAACATGGATATTTTTAGGGGCTAAATTTCGCTCATCGGCTAATTTTCCATGATTTTTCCAAAAACGAGATTTTCTATTTTAAAAATGATTCACCAAATTCTATAGGATAAAATTATTTTACCTTAAAAGTCGCCAAAATGTTATAAAAACTATATAAAATCCTTAGAAATTTGAATATTTTTACAAAAATATCACCAATCATTTATAGTTGGCATATGAAGGATTAGTAAGATTTGACAAGATTTCTACATTTTAAAATAAATTTCCATCCTTAAAATCATCCCTGATGGCAAAGAGAAAACGACAATGAGATGCAGAAAGTGGAGGTGGAATCCTAACTTAGATGCAAAAAGTTGGAAAACGAATTTTCACCAAAGGACCTTTAAAAATGACTCAACTCTCAAAAAGTTTCCCAAGACCAAAAGTGAAGTGTATCGTAACATCCTGTAAGAAACTCAAGAACCATGCTAAACGATTTTCAAGCTAGAAAAAACGACAAAAGGGTCCAAAAAAAGACAAAAAGGGGCCAAAAAGTCTATAAATAGAAGCTGGTAGCTCATTATCACCATTGTAAATTGAGAATTGACGAAAAAGTAAAAAACACCCCTTTGCTAAAAGAGTTGATTCCAGGAGCTTCAGAGGATGAAACGAACTTCCGCTCAGACCAAGTAAGTACAAACTAGCTCCTCTTGTATTTCCATACTTTATTTTTTCTTTTATTTTAATTTTTGGGAGGGCGTGCACCTCTAAACAAGGTCGGCCGTAATTGTATGCAGGTTGTCATAGGACAACCCACATATGCCCGTGGGCAGAAAATAGTCTGCCCACATGCATACGTGACTGTGTCCAATACAACCCGCATACACCCTCAAAGATGTGGAAATTTTTTAAAATTCAATATTTAATCCTCCATGAACTTGTCATTTTGCAGGATGTATGTCCACTAGAGAGAGAGGGAGCATGAGGATGTGGATATTTTATTCGATGAGGACCCTATAGCTATGGCCACATTGAGACAATGTGGTTTGTGGAAGTTCTTCCGGTGTCTGTTTATGAGGGAACAACCCAGGCTGTTGAACACCTTGGTAGGTTACTGACATCCAGACACTGAGGCATTTATGATCGAGGGGAAATAATTGAATCCAACGACTGAAGACATTTACTTCCTGACTGGTCTCTCGAGGAGAGGTGATCCAGTACTTTTCCCCCTGGGCCTCACAACATTGAGGAGTTGATTGGACTCCATTGCGAGGCTGGTACTGAGAAAGTAGGTTCTCAGATGCCGATAAACAAGATCAACAATCTATCACTGAAAGTGATAGTTCTACTCATTGGGTGGATTACTAGATCCATGGATTTACAACAGGCCTCTCGGGCGCACATGCATTGTGTAGTGCAGTGCCTAAATGCATGAATTTTTGATTGGAGTACAACTATGATAGATTGCATGAAGAGATATCTCACCGAGTGTCGTGGGCGAGAAAACAAAAACTTCAAGTTTGTGACCATTCTGTGCTCTTTCGTCTTCAAGAGGGTACCCAGTCTTAGTCCACGAGAGACAGTGTGGGGGCACAAGGCCTCTGTCCTAGCATCATGTATATGGGTGACATTGTTACCACGACAGGGGAGCGGGAGGTCCATAGAGGCCTTTGACAATAAGTTTTTTGACTAGTGGGCATGGAAGATTCTGACAATAGAGGACTACCCCTATGCTGGGATCAACTTTTCCAGGGATCCGGACATGCCCGTACCTGCCAGAGGTGATCAAGGAGAGATAGGTACGTTTGTTTTTTTAAATTTATTTAATTTTTATTTCTTTTTATATATATCAGTTTTATGTGTACTAGAGTATCTGACAACTATGTATCTGTTATGTATAGATGTGGGACCAGTGCATCCAATAGGCTTCTCGAGGACCAGGTGGCGTCCTCAACTAGAGGCAGGATTAGTCGCAGCCACCGGACCAGCAACAACAACATGGGGACTTCCAGTCGGAGAGGTTGAGAGAGTATTGAGATGGGTGGAGTGGAACCACCACGCTCACTCATACAGTCCCTATGGCAGATATTGAGGATCTCCCACCATCGATGCAACCTCACATAGTTGGGGTACCACGGAACTGGGTCCAACTCTTTCAGCGTTTGGAAAACATCGTTTTTCACTACGGCAGGGCCAACAGGCCTTGCCCTTAGCTAGGATGGAATACTTACATGGTCAGGGCACCTTTTGTATATATTTGAGGGCATAAACCCCATGAATCTTACTAGACACATATTTTTGAGGCGCTTGCGCCCACCTATGTACTGTGATATTTTCAATAAATATATGCGTATTTACATCTTTTTATGTCTTATGGATTACATTTATTTACATATGTGTGTGTGCTCTTTTTATTACATGTGTGCAATATGCCAATCTAATACATGATTAGCTAGAGTATCTATGATTTGATTTAATCTCCTAGGAACATGGATATACATAATGTAATCAAAGCTTCGTTCCAAGAGATGTACCCTAAGGAACCATCGGTGTAAAGTAGGATTATAAACATGGTAAACCCCATTTAATTGGGACACAACCAGCTGAGTGTCTAAATAGACCTGGAGGTGAGAGATACCATGCGACAAAGCGTCATGAAGAAACTCTAAGACTGCGTTGTATTCAACAACATTGTTTGTGGTGTCACCTAAATAGATACCTCCTGAAGATAGCAACTGGCCCTAAGGTGTGAAAATCACGCAAGTTGTGGAAGCAAGCCTCTGAGTGTGCTGTCTAGCGCCATCCGCAAACCCAATGAACACCTCTGATTCACTTGACATCTGTCACAGTGAAAAATATGACATCAAAATGACACGTCCATAAAACAAAAAGACAAAAACTAATTGTATAAAAACTATACATATGTACAAGAAGTCATCCAAGGCGAACCACCTACGAGTAATACTTCTTGAGGTAGAGACCATTTCTAGGCTCCACCAAATCATTTCTCTCAAATCCCACCAGATGATAAGAGCCCTTCTTTAGAACCTCCTTCAAAATGAAAGGTCTGAACCACATGGGTTTGAACTTGCCTGCCCCCAGGGGATCCCTATCTTTGTCATAGACCAGAACAAGGTCTCATTTGGAGAAAATATGAGGATGAATAGACCAATCATACTGACACTTGAATTTTTTTTTGTGAGCCTCGTTGGCCAAGGATGCATCCCGATGCTGCTCATAGAGCTTCTCAAGATATAATAAACACTCTTCAATGGTGAAGTGTCTGGAAATAACTGTACTGCCAACTTTAGAGACGGGATCTGACACTCTATAGGATAGACTGCTTCCATCCTGTAAACGAGTTGAAAAGGTGAGAAACCGGTTGTAGTATTAACAGACGTTCGATAGGCCCATAATTTTGACTATAACATCAAATGCCAATTTGACTTGGCCAAATTGATCGTTCGCTATAGAATAGTCTTAAGAGACTTATTCACAGCTTCCACCTGACCATTCACTTGTGGGTAGTAGGGTGATGAATTTTCTTTCCTCAACCCAAGCTTTGATGTTAACTCAAACATCATTTTATTATGAAAGTGACTGCCATGGTTAGTGGCAATCTCCCTCAGGACACTGAGCCTTGCTATAATATGGTTAAAAAAAAGAGAGTTGTTGTCTTGCCATCATCTTTGAACATTGGCATAGCCTCGACCCACTTCATGAAGTAGTCTACTACTACAATGATATAATGGTGCCTCCTTGCTGAAGGGGGGTTGCATGTAGTGTAATCAATCCCCCACTTGGTGAAGGGATCAACTATGATGATGAGAAACATAGGAGTAGGGTGTGCCCTCGTCTTCCGAGAGAAGATCTGACACAGGTGGCAGTTCTTGACCGATTCAACACAATCTTTGATTAATGTCGGCCAAAAGTGACATCTTGTAGAATATTCTGGGTTGTTTCCAACCTAGACAAATGACCGCCACATGCTCTAGCATTGCAATCGTTAAGCACAATCTACACCTCGATGATACAAAGTGTCCTCGAGTATGAGATAGTTTTTGTCCTGATGGCATATACGACGATGCTCATCACGAGAAGTAGAGGCGGGGCACTTCAAAGTCTGGAGATAGACTAATATATCTCCATACTAGGGGTTCGAAGACGCGATAAAAAACATGTCTCCTTTAATAGTCGACTCTTCTGGTATAACATCACCCGACTCAACTGGAAATTCTGATATGAGTTCCGCAAAGACCAACTACTTTTTGGATCTCGCCAAAACAAAATCCAAGTCAAATTCCTGGAGGATAACTATCCATCTACTGATCTTTCCGACAATTATACGTTGTGTCAACATGTATTGGAACGGATTCACAATGACAATGATGATGGTTTTGTGAAACAAGATATAATGATGAAACCGTTGGATAGCATGAATTGCTGCCAATGCAAGTTTTTCAATGTGGGAATAATTGAGTTCTAGTCCAACCAGGCTTCGAATCAGGTAATAAATCACGTGTTCTTCAAGAAAATCATCCTCCTGAACCAAGACCATACCAATGGTCGACTCCGCAGTGACCAAGTACAATAAGAAATATTTATTATAATCGGGTGGATGAAGCAGAGGGGCAGACATGAGGGTGCGTTTCAACGCTTCAAAAGAGCACTGAGTTACGTCATCCCAATGTAAAGGAACGTCCTTCTTCAGTAAACGTATGAAACCCTTTGTGATCTCGGCATAGTTTACGATGAAACGCCATAAAAAGTTCGCTTTCCCTTGTAAACTTTGAAGCTGAAGGACTATGCACGGGGGAGGCAACTGAACTATCACCTCAACCTTTAGAGGATCGACCATGATCCCTGTTGTCAAAACTATGAAACCTAGTAGATGACCCGATGTCACGCAAAAACTGCATTTGTTTGGATTCAAGCGAATCCAGTAGTAGTGACATCCCTCAAAGATAAGTCAGAGGTGTGTGGGATGAACAACTCTCTTACGAGATCGTGATGCTAAATCATCAAGATAGGCCACGACTATGTGTTTGAGATCATGGAAAAAAAAATACATGACCCGCGAAAAGTAGCTACAACATTTTTCAGACCAAAAGGCATCTTTCGATAAGCGAATGTACCCCACAGACAAATGAAAGTGGTTTTGTGTTGGTCTTCGGGTTTGATCTATATCTGATTGTATCCTAAAAAACCATCCATGAAAGAAAATACCTCGCAACCTACGTATTCATCAACAATATGGTCAATAAATGGAGTGGGGAAATTATCCTTTGGACAAGCCTTGTTCAAATCACGAAAGTCCGTACATACACGAATCTATTCTGTTTTTTTTTTACTAGAACGAGATTTGATACCCATTGAGTCAATTGGACGAGGTAGATGAAACCAACTTTGAGTATTTTCTCTACTTCAGCCTTAATAGCTGTTGCTTTCTTAGGATTAATCAGATGAAGCTTCTACCAGACCGACTTAGCGTCAGGATATGTTGTGATTTCGTGTTCGATGATTCTTGGATCAATGCCTAGCATTTCCTTGTAAGAACAGGGAAAAACGTCGCAAAATTCTTTAAATAAACCCGTGTAGATTCGAATCTCCTCGGGGGAGCAGTCCGCTCTGACAGAGACATTCTCCATGATGCTAGGGGTTCTGGAGATATCAATAGTTATTTTTTTAGCAATGGTTTCCATATTACCTTCAGCGTAAACTACGTGCGTAGCTAAAGGATTGATAAGGAAAGATCTATCTCCAATCATAGTCAACGTGAATTTACCTACTTCAATTCTTCTTAACTATGGGATAAAATAGGATTTGTGATGGAGATCATCCTAGGATCTGTCCGTACCAGTCATTGCCTCGATAATCACCTCGTCAGAGGGAAAGACTAAGTCTAACGAATCAGTATTGGCAAGGGAACCTTGAGCCCAAATAGGCTCGAGAACCGGATCGAACTCCTATGTGGGAGTCGAATCGGGGTCAATGGAAGTTTGCTGGACTATAGAGTACGCAACTTATGCCACAAACAAGGGCATGTCCATGCCATGGTGCCCTGTCCCTTCCATCGTGGTTGATGGGGAAGGAAGAGTCCATAGATCATTAAAGTAAGTCATGTGAAACGACGAGACTTGAAAATTTTCGGCCCTAGGCTAGTCGGGGACAACTGATATGTACTTGACATCACGGGTTGGAGGCGGGTAATCAAAAGTACCAATCAAAGGTGGGCACAAACCAACCCCTACATTGACGATGCTAGGCTGAGGGTTATCAATCATCGGGACCATGGATTCCCCCGATGAAGGGTCAGGACGGGAGAAGGATAACTGATCAATGGACATGATCCAACCCTCATGTGGAAACAACAAGACCCGGAAAACTATCATGACCACTGCATGCATAACATAGGTCCAACTCCTTCCTAACAAGATATTGTAGTCGAGAGGCGCGTTGACCACTTCAACCTCGACGCACACGATCTTTCCTCCTAGCTACACAGTGAAAGAAGGAATGATTCCATGTGGACAGGATGAATGACTGTCGAAAGAAATAAGAAGAGTAGGTGATGGAGACAAAATGGGTTGTCCAAAGGATTTCCAACACATCAATGATATCATGCATGTCGAGGCACCCTCATCAATCACCATGTGGAAAATGTTCTGAGTAAACGTTTTCATGGTGTAAGGAACTACTATCTGAAACACCACATGGTAGAGGAGATGAGGTTTTAAGTCTGTCGTATCAAGAATGATCGTTCCTGAATTACAAGTCTCATCAGATCTTAAGGAAGCTAACAGAGCCTTTCTCTGGGAAGGGTAGCTCTAGAGGACCTCCAAAGTGGACATTGCACAAGGGGTTTGTGACAAATTCTCCACCATAGAGTAGTTCTGGGTGGCCCTTGCGTTTGGATTGTGGGAAGCTTTATTGAACGCACCTTTTGGGATGCGTGTCATTGTTTCACGCAAAGTATTCTCAATCTGGAGAGGAACAGGTGGGTTTTTGGCTTCTTTACCCTTCTCAGAGGTGTTTGGAATTCCGTAGTCATGTGTCCTAGTTGCTATGTGGGAATCACCTTTCAACATATATACATTCACAAAAGAAGGATTACTTGAAGATGGAGGGGGTCCCTAACTACCCCCATCCGCGCTCGAAGAGGATTGAGTTAAATTTTTCCCATGTAGAAATGAGTTTGTTAACACAGCAGGCTGTTGCTGCACCAATAAATTTTGGGCCTCCGCAAGCCGAGGGAAAAGGTGATTCAGATGGTCCTCCATGCAAAGGTTACACAGATACTTCAACTTCTTCTTTTATGTGTTTCCCCCACCATAATTGTTGGTGGGTTTCTTATCCCCCTTACCCTTCTTTCGTTGTTTCTTCTTTCTGTTAGATTGATGGGTGGCCTTCAGGTTTGTCTATTTCACACTATGTACATCCGATGTTTGGGTAGGGGGAGCAATTGAACCAGTGGTCTGGCTCATAGCTGTCTGTTGTATTGACAATTGTTGCAATTGATTTGACAAATGATCAGCGGGCTTCATTTGCGTTGAACCGACAATACCATCGGCATGTGGTCCAGATCTCTGTCTGGTCTTGTCAAGTATCGACTGTGGTGTGTCTGGCAAAATTTCGTAAAGTAAACCTGACTGAGAGTAAATCAACTCTAGATGTTTATCTCTCATTATCGCTTCTTCTTCTTAAAAGACCCCTGACATCGCTATGTCTTTGGATAATGGGGGGACCAAAGACTTGAGGAACCACTCTAGCAAAAATGCTGGCAGGACTGGTACTTTTATCAAGCTCTTCCAGTGTCTCCATTATTGGATGTGATCAGAGATATGGTCTTCCTTTGTCTACTCAAAGTTGGCCAGCAATTCTGTGCCGGCATCGTATCTCATGGGTAATTGAAAATGGTTTAAGAAAACCATTTCCAATTCGCGAAACATAGAGTATCTTGAGAGGTCAAGCTCAATGTACCATTTCACAACACTCTCGATAAGAGTACATTGAAACAAACACAACTGTATGGATTCATCTCTCAATGAGTTGGACAAGCACCATAGATGGAAGGTCGTCACATGATAGCATGGACCTTCATTAGGCTTAACTTCGAACTTTGGAATGTCCGAAGGCAATTTGGTCGGTATAGGAGGCCAACACATATCATGACAGATGGGGTCATTTAGTAACCTTGACAAGTCTAGCAAGTGAAAAGTTGCCAGAAATGGAAGTTTGGGTTGTTGGTTATAACTAGGTAAAAAGGAGCCTGGAGTTTGGCTGGCACAAGGTTGCCAGGAAAAGTTAGGTTGCTGGCCAAGGTTCTCATAAAAACCATGGTCATGACCAGTGTATGAATTATGCGCTTGTTGAGACGTCATCTGTTGACTCCCGTAATAGAACATAGAAGGTTGGGCTTGCATTGTATTCCAAGGATTTTGGAAAGGGTTGCCCCCTGCCGATCCGATGGGTATAGGTCTTGAGCCTTGCCCGAGGTTCCATTAGCTATGGAAGGGGTTTCCCCCGATCGACATCCCTGATGAGGGAACTTCTCCCTGCCACAGAATCTAAGGTCTTTGTGAGGAGGGAACTCCTGTGTTTCCCCCCTATGCAGGAATAGTACCTTGCATAGGATTTTATTGTCCATAACTGGGGTTGCCGTTGGCTGAGACGAAAGCTGATGAGAATGCGTTGTTACCAAACACGTCAAACAAAGATAATGACAGAGAACCCACCTACATGGCATTGGAAGAAGGTCCTTAACTACCTGCTCCAGACAGGTTGTTGTTTATGGTTGGTCAGAGGGGTTGCTGAGAAATGTCACCAAGAAAGGGAGATGACGGAGGTATATGACCCCCACCATAAGGGAAATAATTATAGGGGGCTGAGGTGCCCCCCATAGACCCTTGCAGAGGATCGTTAGAGCTCCCTGCTCCCAAGCCCATGGTTTGCAGGGTGGAATAGGATAGGACCAAGTTCGTACTAAAGTCGGGCATCCCATATGAAAACGGAGGGCCTGTCACACTTTGTGTAAGCGGTGCAGTGATCGCTGCCATGGACGGAATCAAACCACTACCTAAGGTAGAGGTAGTTGATACCATGGTGGCCCAGACCTACGAATGTGATTTAGGAGGCGGAATGCCCCCCGTTGTGATAGCCGTAGAGGGAGTATGAGGACTCCTTGACTAAGTAGCAACATTTGTTTCCATTGCTTCTTGCAGGACTATTTGGCACTCGTGATGCATTACCCTTGGGGGGGGAAGCTGTATCAAGAGTGGCACCGACAAGTCAATGATCGAAGAGTTATACGGACCAAGAGCTTCTGCTCCAAGGTAAAAAATAGTCGTTTCCTCTGGATTCACAAGTTCTCTCGGGGATGGCTCGGGTATATTTTCTTGTTGCTCGGTCTCCTCAAATGACCCTTGTTGGTCAAGTCTTTTCCTTAGTGGTGGCGGTGGTGGATCCACTTCAACCGACAGTAGGCCCAAAACCTTTAGCGATCAACGAAGCTCTTGATCTTCCACTGTGTGAGAAGATCAATGACACACTAAGGTTTTTCTAACGTTGAAGATCAAACAAACTCTAGAAAAAATCCCTATGAGATATAACAAGAAAACCACTACAACTATTTGGAAGAATAGTTACACTAACCAACACTAGAGCAACTTACCGATGCAAGTGCAACTCGAATACGGAAGCACCCTCTAGGTATACTCTGCAAATCATGACCTGATGTCTTTCCTAGGTACCACGGTATACCCTCGGAGTCACATGTGTAAGTTCCTAATATATAGGCAACTAGGTTTCCAGCTCGCAAACAACTACCAGGAGGGTACAATCGGTAGTTAGGCGGACCACAATGAGCAGGGTATCAAGCCTGAAACCTATCAAGGGTATCTAAAGAAAGTGTTCCAGAAGATGACTAAGGACCTTAAATGGATTTGAGACCCATGAAGCTCTGTGGCAAATGTGATCAATATAATCCCAAGATAAGCCCTCTATATGCGTTCCCCCGCTACGATTGGTCTAGCTTTGGAGGGTTTATCTCTGATACCTTTCCACACATGATCTCATGTTTATCCCCTGTGTTAGAGGGGGGTCCCAAATAGTTTCCACATCACTAGACTTCTACACTCCCTAGCACAGACTCATATGTTCTTTTTATAGCCCTGAAAAGTTTCCTCTCCAACCTAAATCAGGGCTCTAGCCCAATCTAGTTGATGGACCCTACAAACATGAAAGTCTAATAAATTTTAATTTATCATTAATTTTAATTGGATTCTCTTAAGTCAAAGTGAAATAAAAATGAAACCAATGGTGTATTTTAAGAGACGAAAGAGAAGAACAAATGATGGAAACAAAATTACTTCTTTTTTCAATAAATAAAGATTTGCAAATTGAAAAATATTTGACCAAACTTTTCCGTAACTACTTTTCGCAGATATTTGAAAAGAAAAACCTAAAACAAGATTTTGCTCAACTACGAGCTACTTAATGTCCTAAGTATTCAGTAAAGAACTTAAGAAAACTATATTTTCCTTGATAAATAAAGCAACTAACCTAAACTACTTTTACCAAACAAATAAATGGTTTTTTTTTTTATTATTTTATGCTTCGAAACAAGAAACTTTGAAAATGAATTATTTTATTTTCTTCTAAAGAAAAAAAGGTAAAAATGAAGACAAGACAAGACCAAGAAATGACTTTTAGCCCCATCGCAGATCGCAGGGTGTCACTGAAAATACCAAGAAGGAAGATCAGAACTGACTCACAAACTCGTCTAAAAACCCTAATAGATAAAACACAAGAAATCTTTGATAAAGAAAATCTAAACTGAGGTTAGACCTAGGCTACAGACTGCTATAAAAGACACTAGGACTAGATCAAGAAAACCCTTGAGAAGTATGACTTCTAACAGGGAAGAGGTTGACTGCCTCTTCTTTAAAAAAGATTTTCTCAACACAGGTATGATACTAACACTTCAGTAGCCGGCGTATGTACGCGGGATGTTGTTATCGGACTAATCGGTAGGTGCAGACACTAACAGATCTCCCTAGATCCACCTGGATCTAGAACAAAACAGGACAGGACATGACTCTTTACCTAAGTTATGACCATTGAATTAGCTAGTAGGAAGGGACAAGTGACATACCTTTGTATTGCTTCCTAGGGTCTCTGTTGCTCCCGCTTCGCTCTGACGCTCTCCTGAGGTCAAGACCAAGAAAACACAAACCAACCAAAGTGAAGATAGCAAAATATATTCAATCGTCAACTTATGTGTATGATCAAGGAATTACACAATAAAGTAAGAATGACTTTATGGGAAAGGGACATGCCGCAGTATCATATTAATCGAAAGTAGAANAAGTCTTATTTCCGGATAATGAGCTGAAGTCGACGGAACAAAACTCGTCATAGGAGGGCCTTGATGTATCCCCCATCAATGACACGAAATGAGTAACATATTTTGAAGGTGAAACGAAGTATGATATAAGTTGGACTGGACACAAGGAAGGCCGACACAGAGAGAATGGACAACTATAGATGGCCGACTCATTAGAGGTTTCAGATGAACTTCTCTTGAACATATGAATGACACGAACAATGATTTGGCAGCATTGACTCAGAGATGACGCAGGGTATGATCTTGTAGCAAATCGAATGAGAGACAAATGGATTTCCCAAACCGGCTTCAAATAATGAATATGGGGGTGTCATGTTCAAGAGCGACACTTACTGCCAATTAATATGAATACGAGAACACATCCCTTTCCCAAATTTCCCCCCACCATTTCTGGCGAGTACCTCTTTATTTTTACGCAAGCTTGAGGAGGATAACATATGCTTGTTGCTATAAGCTCATCCTTCAGATGAGTCCTTTGGAGTATGTTTAACGAACCCTAGGAAGGAGTGGTTCGGTCCCATGACGAGTCTGTCGATGTTTGTTTAATGAGTCCAAAGATAGAAAACTCGAAGGTTTTTCATGATTATAGAGTCTGGAAAAACACTTAAAAGAGAACTCTCTCAGTTCCTTTTTCGTAAAATAGTCCGATGAGACCGAAAAAGAGATAAATTATCCCCCAACAGATGCTTTCTTCAAATAATTTAACGGGCGTGAAAATAGCAAGGTCGCTCAGCAATCTTTTCATGTTTAGAGAGTCTGAAAAGAGATTAAAGGAGACTCCAAGGGGGTTCCTTTTTCGTATATCCTTGTTGAGCCTGAAAAAGTGATAAAAGTGTGCTCGATCATGTTCTCATGTATTTTCGAGCATGAGAACGGAAAAAGACCAAGCTCAAGGTTTTGTACAAAAACCATAAAAAACAATCGAAACATGCAATGAAGAAGAAAAATATATCCGCATCCTTGTGCATGAACATCAAAGTCACTATGCCTGCAAAAGTTGTACTCAAAAGGGCATTAGGCATTAGGTTTTAATAAATAAACAATTTATAAAATTCAAACAAATGGTAAAAGTAAATATAAAGGGGTAAAAACTCTTTTTACCATAATCACTTTGACTTTACCAATATTTAAGCCCCAAAACCCCTCTTTTTCCCTTGAACTTTGGCTTTTGATTACGGGAGTTACGAGCATCCATTCGACGAACCATCTGTGGCAGTGAGGTAGGCTCTTTGTCCTCTACCTTTTCATGGTTTAATTTTTCATTTTCATTGGCAAAAAATATAGTTTTGAGTTTGTTTTGGGGGTTATTGTTGCACTCAGCCATTCTCGCAGGTGAGCCCAAAGGCGCCTGCGAGAACTTCGCACTGTGCCTAAAGGGAACCTGCGAGAAACAGAAAGTGTAATTGTTTTTTAAATTTTTCTCAATCAACATATTCCTAGACATCTAAATACATTAATTGATGCATTTTCTAACTATGTATTAGACAAACATTTGGGTCATTTATAAATCAATCACATCAATTTTCACACAACACAAGATAAAACGGTAGAAGCCATATGTATATATAACGATCAAGAGAGATTTTACAAAAAAAAATTGTCCGAGGACCAAAATTTCAAAATCTGAAGCTCATAGCTTCTACAAAGTGATGTCATGGATGACGTTCACGGTAACACACAACTTCCCGGGAAACCCTACGAAGCAGTCGGCCAATGGACTCTGATACTCCTACTGTATGATGCTGATAACATCGTGGAACCTCTCCAAGAGGCATGTCCGAAATATCTACTGTCAAACCCTCTAGGTTTTGTTCCACCACTTCATAATCCTCGGCGTCCCATTGTGGCACTGACGCTACCTCTCCTCCTCGCTGAATAGGAGAAGTACCAGGAAGTCACCAATTTTGTTATCAGACTAATCAATAGGTGCAGATACTAACAGATCTCCCTAGATCCACCTGGATCTAGAACAAAATAGGACAGGACATGACTCTTTACCTAAGTTATGACCATTGAATTAGCTAGTAGGAAGGGACAAGTGACATACCTTTGTATTTCTTCCTAGGGTCTATGTTGCTCCGGCTTCACTCTGGTGCTCTCGTGAGGTCAATACCAAGACAACACAAACCAACCAAAGTGAAGATAGCAAAATATATTCAATCGTCAACTTATGTGTATGATC